>JANSTQ010208293.1:0-17756 GCA_026167885.1 Bergia puertoricense | reverse complement strand
ACACACCTTTATGAATTTAATATAGCTTTTATGGTATGCAAGGACTAAAAGATACTCCACTGAGAACTCTGCCAATTAATTTGCCCTTTGCGCAGCGGGAAAAAGTATGCATGTTTTCATGAGTTAACAAGAATATTATAATGAAAAATGTATTGCTTTCCCCTTTTGTTGTGGTCCTTTAATAAAATGTTTCCTAAACTAAATCCATCAAAATTCTAATTAATTTTGATATTAAATTCAGGTTCTTTTTGTCTATGATCACAGGTACACGTCCAACCTCGGCAACACAGCCAGTCAATCGGGTTATTACGAGAAAGTGCTGGGGAGAGACCTTGCAGATAATAACTGGCACCAAGTTGACGTCAAACGAGTTGGTAATAAGATGGATCTCAGAGTAGATATCGACAGAGTAACATTCGAGCTACCAGGCAAGTTCACAACCTTGGACCTGGACGGAAAGATTTATATAGCAGGTGTTGATAATGAAAGCAAAAGGGCTTTTCGCCATCAAAGAAGACAACATCCATTTGTTTCATTTGCTGGGTGCTTAGAAGATGTAGTTATCAATAGACTTAACGTGCTACAAAAAGCAAAGAACAAGACGCGAGGGGCTGCGGTGCATGGAAAAGAGGCGTACGGTTGCAAGCAAGACACTAGTTACAATCCAGTTACGTTCCAAACAACCGAGTCATATCTGCTTGTGCAGGTTCCGGAGCTTGACACCTTTAATTTTAGCTTCAAATTTCGTACTTATGACAGGGATGGCATGTTGCTTTATCAAGAACTACAAAATCACGGAGGCGCTGATGTTTTCTTGAGTCTTGAGTCAGGAAGAGTCAAACTCCAAGTGACGTATCAAGAACCTCGTCTTCCTGTCACATTGCACGCGGGATTCGCACTCGACGACGGCCTTTGGCACTCCGTTTCAGTATCACTTAACGGTATCTCGGCCACATTGCTTGTCGACAAGGACAAGACATCATATTCATCTTTTGGAATGCACTTTTTTAACAGTCGTACAATAATGATCGGTGCAAACTATAAACACAATCTTGGGTTTATCGGGTGTATGTATGATATTAAAGTTCAGGGACAAAAAATCAATCTTACAACTGCTGTGAGTGGCTCGCGCGTGTTTCGTGGAAAGTGCTCGTTGAGAGACTATTGTCTTCCAAATCCTTGCAGAAACGGGGGACGATGCACACAACAATGTAATAGAACAATCTGTGATTGTTCTCAAACCGACTATAAAGGTGATCTGTGCGAAGTACCAGCGTTTGACTACAAAGAAACATGCGCCGACTGGAGAGAAGCAGGATTTACGAGGGACACTTTCTACAAAATAAACCCAAAAGGCAAAGAACCATTTAATGCCTTCTGTAGAATGAGTGACAGTGAAGGGCCATCGACTATTATTGACCATACTCGCGGTAGAAATGCGGTGATTGCAAAGCAAAACAAAAAGCTGTCGATTGAAGGTGACTTTTATCTTCATCCAATAAGTTATGAAACAGACATGGAGAACATACGAGCGCTGATCGAAACCAGCAAATACTGTCGTCAGTACATCAAATATAGCTGTCAAAATTCAGTTTTGTTTGACTCACCAAAGAAACTTGACATATACAGGGGACGCGGTGGCAGATGGGTATCCTATGATAGCCAAGTGCAAGACTTCTGGGGCGGGGCCACTCCTGGGAGTGAGAAGTGCGCATGTGGAATGAACGGCACATGCGCAGAAGCTAACAAAGTGTGTAATTGCGACACGGTAGACAATGTTTGGCGAAGTGACGAGGGTTATATCACTAACTCCTCCAAGCTTCCTGTGAACATGTTGATGTTTAGTAAATCGGGAACAAGTCCTCAGTCGTATTACAACCTGGGGAGTTTAGAGTGTTTTGGTTCGACTGCCGCTCATTCCACAGAACGTCCGTTAACTTCTATCTCAACGGCAACGTCTTTGCTCCCCGGAACGAAAGACACTTCTTCAACTGCACCAATTCGTACCTCGGAAGCTACTGCTGCTACTTCAACTACATCCACCTCAGATGACAGGACCCAAAGCTCTCTCAGTTCGAGTCACACCAATCCTTCATTCAAAGAACTCCATACAACCGTTCGTGGAGCTGGGAAAACTTCTGCTATAACATCAACAGTTGGTAAGGAAAGTAACACGAAAGAAGTGGGTCCCACTACAGTCGCATATTTCGACCGCAACCCTCCCCCGCTGGTAATAATCGACTCTCCCAGAAAATACATCACCATAAAGGAGGATAACAACCAAGAACTTGTTCTTATCGTGTTGAGTATCATTCTGGCTGTTTTTATAATTGCTATCATAGCGCTGATAATCAAGCAGCAAATTTTATTCGCTTGCAAATGCATCGACACTCCGATATATCGCGACGTGCAACATGTCGATAGTATTGAACTTGGTTCTAGCCCCATATATGGACGTGACGAACCCGAGATTTTGCAGTATAAGACAAGCCCATACCCACCGAGAGACTACGAACTTGAGTTCTCACATGGAGGAATGGCGATCATATCACCCAGAGTAATGCGGCTTGGGGGCCGCCGTTTCCGCCTCACACAGTCTGATTCTGACACTGACACAGACACCGATAGACTGGACGTCAGTAATGACAGCTCCATCACCAGTGCTAGCAGCTGCAACACAAACGGCTGTCCAAATGAAAAACTTAAACCCATCGTGGAAGTTGAAGAATCTGACAAGGGCTCCGTCGAGACAAGTCCAATGAAATGTTCCCCGCCTTACAGAGTGGAAGCACAAATCGAAAAACTGAAAGATGTCATTTTCGATGTGATTTCTTCCGAGTATCGGTTAGATCAAACATTTGAGGAGAAAAACATCACAAAAGACAAACGTATAAAAGATAGCAGAAGTTTAAAGCGCAAACACGCGTTATCCTCTTCCATTTCTGACGCTCTGAGCGGCTCGTCTGACCAGGGAAGCAACACCTCATTAACATGCAGAACTTGTAGCTGCGACGAGGCTTCTGATGATGAGGACGATACGGAAACCTCCTCATTTGTAAACAAAGACAGCCACTGCCAGAACCCGCTTTGTACTAACAACAAACATAACTCAAAAGATTCTGTAAACGTGTACTTATCATTTGACGATACATCGCAAGACCCTGAATACCTTCGTGACAATCAAACCCTCTCCATGTGTAATCAGTCAAGGGCACTTAAATGTGATTCCTGTTCACCGAGAAATAACCAGTTTGCAAAGAAACAAAAAATACGTTACTCACAACCGAAGAAAATACAGGATGTTCATGAATCGAAAAGTCGTGATATTGTTTTGGTTAATCATTATCCGGAAGATGGTAGGGATACTGTTTGCAGTCTGTCAGATGCACAGACAGAAAGTAATTTAGTAAACAATAGACCTTGTTCATTTAATGAATCAAGTAACACGAAGAGAGACGTGCAGTCTAATAATAAAAGACAAGACAGAGCTTGTGTTAGCCAGTCTATTGATAGTAGACAACAAGACTTAACTTATGTTAGCCGTTGCAGCTTAGAAATATGTTCAGAAGACGATGTTTTTGATTGCGATAGGTATGAAACGGAAATATGAGTTTCAGAAGTTTCCTCACCTAGGGACTCCAAGTCATCCAAAACCGCCTTAAGTCGAACAAAGTCGCCATGATTTTCAAACCAATTTTCCTTAAATACCGCATAAAGTAAGGTAGCTTAGGTTCCCAGAGTAGGCCTAAGTCCCAGAGTAGGTAGGCCAGGCCCCAACGAGAAACCTTGAGTCCTAGATTAGGCCTGGGTCTCAGAGTAGGCCAGGCCTGGGTCCCAGAGTCCTCAAATCACACTTCTTTTACATACGTACAGATAAGTCCTATAACGAGACACATTAAGCTATATAACGAAAGATTTTTTACACTGATTCCCAGTCGAACTAAACGCCTGAGGTATTTGTACTTGCAGAAGCGAGGTGGAAACTTTGTGTCAGCAAACACCGATCCCTTTCGTATAGAAGCAATGCTGATTTCAAACAATTTCTAAGGATTGTTGAGGTTTATGAATGTGAAAACGAGGCTGCTAGGACGATTTGCTAGTTTAAGTGATATTTGAAAAGGAGATGCCAACAACAATAGAGTATATACACTTATTTGTTGAAGTATGGAACAGCCATAATAGCATCATTTTGTAGAAAATGAATAAAACATAAATTAACTACCCGTTTCAGTAGTTTTTCACACTCTAAAGGTTAAGCATATTTTAAGCCTCGATAACAACTGCCTTGGTTAGTTCAAGAGAAAAAAAAATTTGTTTTATTAATTATTACCACGCAACGAAGTGCAGCAGAAGCGTCTTCGTTGGCTGCCTTTTTGAAAATTAGACTGCGACCTAGCTCGGCCAGTGATGTCATTGACTTACTGTTTTTAAAAACTTGCTCTGCTACAGACAGTAGTTGAATCAGTATCCTTGTCCTCAGGGAAACTGGTAAAACGTGGTTTCCCCAGCCGGGGAGCTTGATATTTCTGGGTAACTGCGCCATGTAGTGCTAATTTGTACGAGCGATCCGTTAATACGTTAGTACTCTCTCCTATGACCTTATATGGGTATGTGCGGCGCCATGGGTATATGTTTGAGCCGTTTAGGTGTAAAATAGGGTATAGATTTTGACATTTTGGTCTGAAACTTGGTATCAAAACTTCGCAAATGGAACTTATCTTGGTAGCTGAGACTCCTTGAAATTAAATCAAGCATAACTGAAAATGAGTATCAATTGATTAAATGGGGAAATCTCATACATTGGTTTGAAAACGGGTAAGGATTTCGTGAAACGCGCTCATCAGTGGGGTCTGTCAGACAGAAAACAATACAGATCTATTGCCGATATCCATTCGAGACCTAAGAGGCAGGCCAACCAGACCTGACAAAAGGAAAGCTCTTTCCGGGTCTGTTTGTACGAGTACCCGATTGAGCGCCATTCCTGGCTTGTCATAAGCGGCTCGTGTGTTTGTGAAAGGATGGGATAACTAAGGCTGAAAACCTGAACGGGAATGATCAACAGACCGTTAGTTATCTATAGCTTTCAAGTGGATAAGGGGAAGGGGGTCAAAATCATCCCCCTCAAACAAAAAGGTTTTTCCAGCCTAAAACCTGAATCTTTAAAGCAGTAAATATTGCAACTAAGATTCCGGATTTTGACGTTAATCGGATGACATCATCACTTATACTTGGTACAAAATTAATTATGCAAACTAAAATTGAAGAAAAACGGGAATACTTGTACAAAATTCATCCTAAATTTTTCCTTTCTATCATATTTTTCAATATTTTCAAGTAAGGCATGTAAATACATGTTTTCTGTTACTTTCATTAAATTTAACAAAATTCCAACGTAGTGTCCTCGATGAATGTATCATGAAAGGGACCACATTAGGAACAAAGATCTATAGGGAGTTCTCACCAGGCTTTCGGTTAAAATATGATCACGTCACTTAAGATTAGCTGACCACTGTGTGAGGCACGAAGATCTGTCAGCCAACCAGTTGGTTCTATGAGAGCCTAAGCATGGCCGGGCCTCGAGATGGGGACAGAAACTAACATTCATAGAGACACCGGTCTGATCAAAACCGAGGAGACTGAATGCTGCATGCGCCACGGAAGAGTGTGGAGCGATTTTGCTCGGGGAAACCCTAAATGATGATGATGATGATGATGATGATGTTGATGATGATGATGGCCTCGATAACGGACATGTTGTGCAATGACTGTTACCAGAGCAACAGTCCTGGGAAGTAATTAGCAAGACCAAAAGTGCTTGCATGCCAAACTGCTAGCCCTAATCGGTGTAACTATCTGGAAAATCAAGTTGATCCCCCTGTCCATTTAAGTTATCTTGATGATTTAGGGGTTGTCCATTCGATCGAGGGTTAACTCACGAATGCCAACCTCAGACCCAGTATTTCTCTTGAAAGTGGGAGGGAAAAACGCTGGGATCGAGGTTGTGCAATTGCGACTTTCACGTGATAGATGCTGGAACAAGTGCTTGAGTTTGGCCTCATGACCGTTCATGTAGCAGAGCATAGAACTTGATAAGATATGCAGTATAATTTGTGAATTTCGATTCTACCAAATCCCTTTTTTGCTTTGAATTGACCTGAAATTTTACTGTTAATGATTCGATCGAGCATCACAAAATATGTTTTAGTGTAACTTTTGCAATAAGGATGTACAGTCGGGACTACCAATATCCCGCCTCCCTCCTCCAGATTCTCTATCGATTAGATGTTGCTCTTTATTTCTAATTTTAGAACAAATTCAGTTAATTTTCTGCAGCATAACTATTGAAAATTGTCAAAGCTGATGTAGAACTACTATATAAAGTTGTTCAAGGGTATATTTTATTGAACGACGACGGTTATTTTTAAGTTGCATAATTTATGACGCACATGTAATTTTGAAATACTATTTCAATACATTTGCCTCCAAAGCTAGCTTTGGCCACCCGCTACAAAGGAAACAAGGATGTACATGAAAACAGTGCCACTCTTTTTGTTTTATCATGCTCGCTTATTTATTTTTCAAGTTTGTGAAACGTTAAATGAAATCAGTAATAACAGAGTATTACACGGCCGCTGCTCGCATCTTCTCCAGCTCTCGTGTTGTTATCTCCTTGATTTCCCTCGCTGATATTTTTCAACAATATCGTATCCCCCAGCGCACGTTTTATTCATTTATCTGTTGGGGGCAGGTCCGCCTTGCGGCAGTCCCGCCCGAATCTGGAGAAATTTAAAAGATAATGACCAAATACTTCACCGGTATAGTGACAAAGTTTAGATTATACAGACAGCGAAGGCCTGTTTGCATGTGGGACTCACTATGACGTCATCAACGACAAAAACAATTTTATAAATTTACTTACGGTTTATTTTTGGAAAACACATTTTAAAAAACAGTGATAATGTTTATCTGCAAAACTGAAGCGATCGTTAAAATATTGTTTAGTTCCTTTCCACTATTTGTTGTTCCGTCCTAAGGGCATGCGCACAACTGCTGGCTGTGTTAGAATTATCATTCTGAGCATGCTTAGTTTTGCGCTACATTTCTTCACTACAACGGGAATTGTAAGCTTTTCAAAATATTCTAGAGCACTGGCGTTTGCTGTCGGCAGTTCGTACAAACATATTAAGACAAAATCTAAAAAGTGACCTGAAAGTTTAAAGACGAAAATAGGAAATGACACCCAAAAGTGTAACTGAATCCCACATTTAAAACGAAAACAATACGACTACAAGAATGAGTTTGTAATCTGTATTGCCAGCTTTGCGCAGTGGCATTACCGTAGTCAATGAGGTTCATCCGAGACGCGGTTATTGCTAATTGAAAACTTTTCCCAATACCCCGCCAGACGTCTTGAAATACAGACGGCTGTGCAATTTTTGAAGGCCCATTCGTGGGCCCCATTTAAGAAATGAAAACTGACCAACTTGGGCGGTGAGTGAACAGCAGGCTAAGGTTGCAAGTTTATCAGCCGTTACATGGATATTAAAAAATGATTCCGTGAGGAGCTGATGATTTTAGCCTAGACAGAAAGCTCACTGAATAAACATTTGTTATTGTTGATGCAATTGTAAATGCCAGAAAAAATCACAAGCTCAATTACAAATATGCACGCATCATTACATTTAAGAAATCCAGCTTCTATTAAATCAATCAGATTTTACTGACATTTTGTGACAGACCTCACGTCTCAGAAGAGTGAAATAATGAACAAGGAAAATATAAATTTGAGTAGGAGAAGAATATTGCCCGGGCCTTATAGTTTTATTCGAGTTCACTAAACCATAAATGAACGTATTTCTGAATATTTAACTGTTGAAGTCCGTCAAAGTTAGTTCACTGGCAGTCAGCTATTCAACTGTGATTATAAAATTTGATACATAAAGTCTTAAGAACTGAACAACAATTTTTCCACGAAAATGGGTGTCACATTCTTTAACTGTGGTAACTTGATGGACAGATAACAGGTATAACCTTATTGTCGCTGAATTTGAAAACTGTTCGGTCTCAGTTGCAGAGGTGAAATTATGCATGGTTACTTGTATTTTTAGGATTCAGAATCCTAATTATACTGAGCTTCAACAACCCAGGAGTAGAGACAGCTTCGTTTTGCTCTACCTTTCAGCTGTCCCTGAGCTCAGGAAGTTTGCGCATTAAATGTAAAGAAATAAGAATGGCACTCTGTACTGATTTTGTACAAAAGCTACAACTAGAATTACAGACGTGAGTAAGTCAACCGAAACAGGAAGAAGTTTATAAATGATTCCATTGTTTTCTGGAACACGAACAAGAAGCAAAACATGCTGTGGCGAACTTCAGATCGGCTGTTCAAGTCCATTAACAAGGTCTAAACAATTATGTAAATGATAATATAAACTATAAACTTTGACGAACTCTGTTTTCAATTTACTTACTAACGTTGACATAATATTTTTTTATAATTTAGGGGGCATAATCATGAATATGCTAAGCAAAGCTCTCCCCAGCATTCCCCTTCTTGTTTCGATCTAAAAGTTCCGTGTGCTTTGAATGTTTATCTGCCGGAAGAGTGAAGTCAGAAAGGCCAAGGGTTAGTTATAGATCTAGCAGCTGTCCTAGAACGGAAATCCACAAAGGATATGGTTAAAATTTTTCAAGAACAAAACTTTCAAACCAGTATCACCTTATAATATATCATATTATTAAAGATTTTCATTTCATCCTGGGCTGCCAGTAAAACAAAATGAAAAAGCGACAGGCTGAAACAGTCTCGCAGTGTGCTAAAACGATGCAAAACGAAATCTAGTGCTGGCCTCGGGTCATGATCACAGATAAGGTTTCCTCGATTTAGTTTGGTGCTAATGTGTTTTTAATTAGACTTTCAAGTATTTTGTCAATTTTGGTGACATGATGAGCTGTGAGCCCACCACTGGAGTGGTTTCTGCTGTGCATGTAGAATAATTTGTTTTACTTAATAGGTTTTGGGAAGATAGAAATTTTTATACTCTTGATTTTGTGCTAATTACATTCCTAACCAAATATCGTAAGATATGTCCTTGAGAGACACAGAGTTCTATTAATATGATGGAAGGTCAAATTCAAAGTGATTTTTATTTTAATCGAAAGCAGGTAAAATTTGGAAGACATAGCCGTAGCATGAGAGGATCATCGGCGTGCTTTCGAGGAGGCAACATGTCGAGTAAAAACGGAGACACAATCTATGAAATATTTACGGTCAATATTTGTGAAAGGATTACTTTTCCAAAATTCGGGCCATAAATCAGACTCATACTGTTAATTAGCAAAATGTGACGACCATAGGCCAACAAGTTTTGTTTTCTCAGCACAAATATGACATGCATATTTTTGTTGAGAATTTCTTCTAGTTTTTATTATTTAAACAGGAGCAAACAATAAGTTATCAAAAATGGATATATTGACACTAAATGGAGAATCAAATCAACCCACTTTAATAATTTTCGACACCGGATGATAAAACATAAGAGATAATGGATCTATTTTTTGCTTGAGAATAAATGGCGAGGCAAAGACTAAATATCCCAAATTGTTTTCTTTCTGTCTACGTCAATTTTTCCATAAACTAGAGCGGAGGTGTTTTTGAAGCGAGTCTTGTTCTTTTAGAGAAACTATTTAAAAGTAAAACGTAATTCAGAAAGCATAAATTATGTAAAACACACCATCAAAGTTCTTTGGTTGAAAACGCATTTGTTCATGAGGTGAAAGACATCTGCATAACACTGTTCAACTGTCAAATAAACGACTGGTCGATTCACATGCTTTTGTTGTTGGCGGTCATGTAAAGAGAAAAGGAAAGCTAAAGACTCCTTCAGGCGTGTTATAACTGAAACAACAAATATATGTCTAATATGAAGCCAGTTTACGTCTCCTGGTGGGGGAAAGACTTTCAGTTATTTCAAAATTCAATGGCTTTGTAAATGGAAAGTAACAGATCGACTCGGTGCTTGCCCATAGTGTTTTTAAAAGGCTCTATGACCCAACGGTTTTTTGGACACTGCTGTCAGTTGACAAAAGGTTTTGGCAGAGACTGCAGAGACAATTGACAAAGGATTATTAACCTTATTTGCATAAGATTGGCGACAAACTGAAAGAGTTAGGCAAGTTTTAAAGACACGTGCCTTGGCTATTGTGATCACTAATATTGCAGAAAGGTTTTCAGCAATCGAGAAAGCCGCAAAGGTTTTGCAAATCCATTTTACTGTGCATAATTAACAGTGAGACAAATTTAGAACAGAACGATGTGTTTTTTATTTTATAAAACAATTCGCTATTTACAAAGACATCACCATTCAACCACAGCTGATTTCAGGCAAAGTCTTAATTTATGCAATAAATAAAATCTGTCTTTCATTTTCAACAAGGCATTCAATACTATACAATTTCGTCTTTCAATTTAGCTTCATAAAGATCTGTTATTTACAAAAGCTCAAGGCTTTGAAATTTATTTTGCGACAGAAGAGTGTTTCTTCTATTTCTAAAATTCAGGGCGCGGTTTCTCGCCCTTTAGCTCTGTTATCCGCCCAACGGAAAGAAATGCTTGAGAAAAATAATTGATTAAGAGTTGTCCTTGGCGTGATACCGATAAAAATTCTCAAGACTAAACCCGGCAACACGAAGTAGGTCCTCTCAATGGAAGTTGGCTTCCAAGAGTTATAAGATTTGAGGTGACAAATTCCCCCTTGCTGCCAAAACAACAGTTGCTGTTCAGATAGCGGCCCTTGTTCTTTGCGTTTTCTCTCAGCTGTTCCGCAAGTTCAGTAAACAACATTTCAACGTTGTCATCCCATTTAGCAGAGGTTTCCAAATAAAGTAAGTCCTCGAACTCCGCCAGATTTGCTGCTGATCTTGTGTTCACCATACGTACATTTCCTTTTAAGTCCGTTTTATTTCCAACAAGCACTCGCACAGTGTTTTTGTTTGTATACCTTTGAACGTCCGAGAGCCACTGGGGAATGCTGGCAAAAGTTCCTTTCTTCGTAATGTCAAAGACAAGTATAACAGCATCTGCGTTTCTGTAATAGCTTTGAGTCAACGCTCGAAATTTTTCTTGACCAGCTGTGTCCCAGCACTGTAACTTGACTTTGTCGCCATGAACATCAAGGGTTTTCATTCCAAAGTCAACTCCAATCGTTGAGCTCTGTGTCTCGCTGAAATAACCCTTCGTAAATCGCCGAATAAGCGATGTTTTCCCGACACCACAATCTCCAACAAGTAAAACTTTAAATAAATACTTGTATTCGTCTCCGGTCTCCTTCATAGTGACTCTTTCTATGATTTGCTAACAACTCTTACAATGTGAAATAATTCAAACCTTCTCTCAGCAGTGCAAAATGCATTCTGCTAAGTGCCGGAAGGAGGCGAAGTATTTATACAGACTGGCCGCGATGGCATGGTGCCTCCAACAATTATTATAAATTACCATAAGTAGTGGGTCGCTTTCAGAGATGTCAATTTTTCATGTGCTCTTTGTTAGATACTCTTAGTAATTAGTGCCCATCTGTTTGTTCTGAGCATTTTTGAAAGCTTTCTGGGCGGATAGACAATGACATGGCGTGTGCCATACTCGTTCCACGTTGGCTGGCATATGTTTATACGATGTACTCGGTTGAAAGGAGTTCGCGTGCCACCAGACAATACCCCGGTCATGTGACCAAGAGGCACACGCCGGCCCACGTGGCTGGTCATCGGGCTTTGTTTTGTAAAGCAAAACATCAAAAGAACTGCACAAAAGTTATAAAAAGTGCGAAAACTCTACTAGGACACGTTCGCAATTAGCATTGGATTAGTTTCAAGATGGAAAAATGAAACTAAGACAGCATTGTTGTAAAATTTAAAATTTTAACGTTGAAATCGAGATTAAGCTAACTTAGTCCGTTGGGTGATGTGGAGTTTTCATGAAAGATTTATTTTGCAGTTGATCGGCGTTTTCTAACATTATTAATTTGTAGTTGAACTCAAACACAAATTGAGAAGAATACTCGTGTCACCTTGAGAAACCTATATTATTAAGCACCTGCTTACGATACGGCATAGAAAATCTTCGGACAAAGACAACAACGCTTGTTAAGTATTTAAACCTATACCTTTTGCTTTTTGTCGAGAAATTATTTGCTGGTAGCTTTGTATTCTATGGATCGTCTCGTGTTATTACATATTTGTTCAGTATGTTTACTTTTTTATTACAGAGTAGATAAGGAATGGGTTTAGCAATTTAATCATTCTCTGAACGAGCTTTAGGGGTAAGTAAAACAATTGTTTTTATGAATTACTTTGTGTCTAGATAATCCTTTGCACTAAAAACACGTGTTCGTGACCTTCTAAATTCTTCAACAAGAACTCGTGTGCGACCACTTATTTAGACCAAAAAAGTTTTCGCAAAACGTACATACGAATTTAGTTCCTTTCAACAGAACAATTATTTTCGAGAACGTGCTCAGCAATTTAAGAAGTGCTATCAAAGAACGCTTTTTTTTTCTTTTTCTCCTTTTGCCGCGAATTCTTTGCTCAGAAATTCGCATGGCAGGCCCAAAACACCAGCAAATCAATGATATGCAGAATGGAGTTTAATGAATTTGGTTATTTATTATTCATGAGTTTTCAAAAGTGAAAGGCAGATTAACTATAACAATCTTCTAATTAGAAATAAATCGCGTCGTTAGTAATACGAAGAAAATTGGAATAAAGAGTCTAATACAGTCCTGAAAGAAAAGGTATCAAATTTATCGGATCTTTCGACCATGTTGCAACCATGTTACAAGTCCTGCCAACGCTTCTCACAGCGGGATACAACAGCTGAAATCACCGAAGCAGTCAGAAAATTAAACTCATTTAAAAATAGTATTTTCATAGCACTGAAGACAACAGAAATCGATTTGCCAGGTCACCGAACTAGCGTGAAAACGCTTTGCAGCTACAGGCTATACTTACTTTACTATACATTTTCTCCTGTCGAACAAAAACATTCAATTAACTGTTGATAAAATCATGTAATCAGTATGTCTCGTGCCGATGTTTGAGAGTAATATTTTATTTACCGAATGCCACGTGTATCTTTTTGATGTCAAAATCTTCCAAACAGGAAGCTAGAGTTATAACTTATATTGTAAAGAGCAGAGTTTTGCCCATAGCAACAAATTAAGTTGAAAATGACAAAGACATGGTCTTTAATTTGTCAAGACAAAAGTGTCCAAGTTACATGATTGTATAACTAGTGTAAGGACAATTCATTTGCATTATAATCTTGTTCAGTTGTTGAGAATTGCAGACTAGTGAGACAAAAATATGCAATGTATCAGTTTTCCAAACCTTTAATTTGGACTTTTAAATAACATATTATTTTAGCGTAACAACAATTTTGCAACTGCTTTTTACCTTTTAGATCCAACGAAACATTTTAGAACTGTTTACGGCGATCAAGTTATTCGAACCGCAAAACTGCAAAATTCTCAAAAGGTTTCGAAATGGCGAGTGCTACACGTGCTCCTGTTAATTCATTGTAATAACGTTTTTACGATAGGAGATGAGACCAACCCCGTGCTACTTTAGTTATTTGCGGTTGCTGGATGGCCTGGGGAACGATTTTGTTTTGTAGCGGGGTTTTATTTGACCGTTTTACAGGAGTATAAGTAGACAAAAGAAAATATAATACCTCTCCCCCACCCTCCACCACACAAAAAAAGTAAGAGGCCCAATAGGGCCACTTTTATAAACAAAGTTACCGACAGACCGACAGTATGTACATATGAAATTATTTTCCTCTACTTACTGAGCTGAGGTCGACAATTTGATTTCGTGGGGGAGAGGGGGGGGGGAGGTAGTGGAAGAAATCAGTGTAAAAAATAATTCCACGATTAAACAAAATGAAAAAAATAGCACACTCCAAATTACCAGGATTTTAAAGGAAATGTGCGGGAAAATGAGAAAAAAGATGCAGCCGCAATATGGCCTAAAGAAGTTACGCGAAAATCATGTTTCCACCTACCCCCTCCACTCCACGAGCCACGATTGTAACTATGAAGTGATTCAAGATAATGTTTCCCAGTCATAAAGATGTTTTAAAATTTATTTTAAAACATAACAAGTGTGTATGCAATTAAGCTGGCTGTTTGTTTTTTTCGGGCGGCGAAAATGCAGAAAACAACCAGGCGCCATATTGGACGCGTGAGTCAATTTATTTAAATTAGCGAAAGCGGAGAAAGTTTAGAATGCGGAAAGGAAACCGTTGCAACATATAAACGACTGGGGTCGGAAATGAAGCCAATGCGGATACTAAAATGAGTAATTCAGCCAAACACTTTGTTCATTTATATCAAGATAGTCTTTGTTCAATGCCGGACAAATAATTTTAAGGGCGTGGTTAAAAACAAAAACTTTTTGCTATTAACAAGGATCTATACTTTCTTTAGTTTCAATAAAGGAATATCCACTTTTCAAGTAATTTAATATTTCAAAAATATTGAGCACCATTTTTCACAAGAATCGATACAAGCATAAAATTAAGTATTTTTAAGTTTAGTGAATAGCTCTGTTTGCATTATACTAAAAGGCTGCAGCGGAAGTTCGTCAATACATTCTCCAAAACTTCCCTTTCCGCACTTCAATATACTCTACGTTTAAGATAGAGAGCGTATCGCTTTACCAAGCTGAATGATGCCATCCGGAGCACGTTTCAGTTAGTAGCTGATGATCGACACCAGTGCTTAAAAACATACTTGTGAGCTGTATCTTATGAAAGCAACAAATTGAGGCTTCTAGTGCTTTGTATATTTAAACTGGGTATCATCTGGAGACACTGAATAAATTTGTATCAATTCTTACGTTAGCACGTGGTGTGACTCAGGATTGAATAATTTGGAGGAGAGTACGGGAGGGTGGGGGACAACAACGAAAATATCAGTTTTGAAAATATTTTAATGAACGGCCCGATAGTATGTTTTCATTGGCAACATTAAACATGCTAAAACCGCAGTCTCATTAGTGCCAGATTTTGGGTGACTTTGAATATTTACGCTTGATCACAAGTATACAAGTGTTTTATGTTGTTCAAGCTCATTTCGTGATTGTAGATAAAAGCGGTTTCTTTCGTTCGTTCGCAGTCAGTGCAAACCCCGTCCATACTGATGCGCTTTCGTTTTAAAAAACATAATTTTCTGTAACGAAGGAAAATTCAGTCGGTCTTTCTTACGTAAAACAATGATTTGAAACCCTTCTTAGAGTACCCATTTAGCCTGGGGGGGAGATTCGCGCGGCAAACCCCCACAACAAATTTGATATATTTTGATTTAGGGGCAAGAGAGTTATAAGGGTTTTTCTTGATCTTATTACTACGATAACTACCAGTTTTAAAATCGTATCTCTGAACATCATTCAAGGGATGATATTTTTTAAAATACTTCGTTATTTCATGTAGCTGATAAATAGATGTTTCTGAACATTTTTTTTCTGTTTCTGTTACAGTCGGCTTCTTAAAATTGCACGTAGTTTGCCTTGGAATTGCAAGTCACTAACATTTTTCTGTACCACTTGAGTAACCGATGTCATTTAACAGTAAACTGAATTTTGTTTATACCATTGCACAATTTAAAGTATTTTCAACAAAAAACACTATTGAATGAAACCTAGAAGGACAGAAAAAGCAGGTGTATGACATCACAAGACGTCGTGCAACGCAATTCGGTATCAACAAACCATTATTGTGCTATATGTACTCTATTAGATTTTATGGTTTCCTTAAAAAATTCTACAATTATGATACATCATTATAAAGTCATAACTAATTACACCTTATGCCAGTAGAACTTGCAGCAAATAAGGTTTGTTTTGGATCAATAATAAAAAAGTAATGATGAGTTGGGCAGGGGGGAGGCCGAGATAGCTAAGAAAACCCGATTTAGCCTCACTTTTAATCTATTAATCGCATCTTGTTAGTAATGAATTATGATTGTTGTATGATTATTTAAATTTCTTATGCTTGTGCTTATGCTTGTTTCACAAGTGTGAACCAGGCTTTAGAACGCTAGAAAAACAATGGTGTAGGCGTAAATATTTTTACTGCGTTTTTGACCAATAAAAAAGTTGACTTTAAAAAGCTCATCAAACGTGCAGGAGGGCTGCAGTCTTCTTTGGACGTTTTCATAGTCGAGGCAACCGTAAACAAACTTTTTGCTGCGAGCAAAGCGAGCAGCGACCGGCCCTGACCCGACCTGGTTTTAACGGAAGATGAACGAGATCAAATACCGTAGAAAAACTACTTTTAACAGCGCCTTTCCCCGAGGTAGTTGAAGATTTTAAAATTTTTTGAGACGGCAACATGTTTTATGTAAAATAATGTGCAACATTAACAGGTCATTTTCTCTCTAGATCTGCCATTTGAGACCGTTCTACGAGTATGATCTAGCCAGATCACGGCATTCTTTGTACCCTCGAGATAGTGCTGTGAACTGAATTTGTTCAACCCCATAAAAACACATACATGTTCAATGCAGTGTCAACTTAAGAGATGATCTCACTTATCGAAAACATTTCGACGTTTAATATTTGCAAAACTGAAAACATGAAACAAATACTGATCTTGATCTTAAGGACCAAGTTCTTTCAGATAAAGACAGAAATTCTACTTTGTTGTTTTCGTTTCGAAATCTTTTTTGATTGACAAATTTTATTTTAAGTCAGATATGTTTTCCGTATAAAGACGGTTCAGTTATGTCAAACGTGTGTAATTAGTTGCATCAATGTAATGAAACGGTCAAGTTGACACGTAAAACAATAAGCAACCCTGATGACTTAACGTAACCTGTAAAGTGCAACTAAATTAAATGCAGTTGAAAGTGTTTCTATTTTAATCATTTACACAAACAACAAAGACAACGAATTCCTTGAAGATATTTAATCTGAAACCTACAACAAAAATGTCTTGCCTTCTTCCATTCTTTCCTTTCATTCTAAAAATCATTCGAGTTTCAGTTTCTTTTACGTTTTCTCTTTCAGTTGTAATCAAATTTTAGATCCAATTTGATAACTTGAAAAAAATAGTCTGATATCACGTAATGCACCAATCAATGATAAGCCGAGAGAGAGGAAGGCAGGGTAGATGTGGACTGGGAACCAGCTCACTCCTACCACCCCGACGGTTGATATGATCAATCTTCCCTGACGTCCGCTTTCCAACCAGCTTGACGGCGGAAAACAAACGATTTCAACCTTGTTGAGCAAACCACATACTTGAATTTTATTTATCTAAACACAACATCCCTGGTCCTTACATCTTTTCTAAAAAGAAACTGGACTTTCGAGATACTCATATACTTCCGACTTCTCTAAAAATAGAAAAACGTAGTTTAATTTTTTTCTTTCTCCCTACAATTCAATAACTGCAAAACTTTCGAAGAAGTATGCCTGCGAGTATTGAAATATTTACGAAAACGGTTGAGCAAACAATATCATAGAGTTCCAGTAGGTATTGAAAATAGCCGACGGGCTTAAAGTGAAATTATGAGGTACGGCATCATTTTGTAAAAACGTAAAATAAAAAAGAATTTAAGAGCGGCTGACTGTAAATATCGGATTTCGCCGGACAAAATCGAAAAATCGGATTTCTTGATATTCCGTCCAAAGGAACCCTTTGGTGAACTATTTTCGAAAATAGCACTAAAAGTTTTCAGAGAATTTTTGTTTTTGAGAAA
>JANSTQ010208182.1:0-17758 GCA_026167885.1 Bergia puertoricense | reverse complement strand
TTTCCAGTATCAACTTCCAACAGGAAACTGTACTATTATTGTACCAGTATGTTTCCAGTATCAACTTCCCACAGCACACTGTACCATTAATTTGTACCCATATGTTTCCAGTATCAACTTCCAACAGGAAACTGTATTATAATTATAATTGTACCAGTATGTTTCCAGTATCAACTTCCAACAGGAAACTGTACTATTATTGTACCAGTATGTTTCCAGTATCAACTTCCCACAGCACACTGTACCATTAATTTGTACCCATACGTTTCCAGTATCAACTTCCAACAGGAAACTATATTATAATTATGCGAGAGCAGCACCCCCTTGGAGGGCCTCTATTGTACTGATATGTTTCCAGTACCAACTTCCCTCAGGAAACTGTGCTATTGTTGTACCAGTATGTTATCTTTTCAGTATCAACTTCCCTCAGGACACTGTACAATTATTGTGCCATTATTTGTCCAATTACAACTTCTTGCTGGACACTGCACCAGTAGTTTTCCAGTATCAACTTGCCACTGGATACTGTACTGTACTGGATAATGTACCAGTATGTGCCCATGCAGTATCAACTTCCCACAGGACAATGTACTCATGTGCTAGTATGTTTCCATTATCAGCTTCCCACTAGTACTGCCTCTTGATACTGTACCATTATTGCACCAGAATCTGTCCAGTATGCAGTACAGTATCTTTTTCAACAATAAAACCAAGTGTCTTAAAAACTCTGATTGTCTCCAGTGAAAAAAGGTATCAGAATCTTGGATGTTTTAAACCAGTTTCACAACTTTGACTTGCCTTTAAATGTGACAAAGAGCAAGCGCTCCAAACGTCAGCTTTACACACATTTAAGTAATGATTTCAATGTCTTTTCAAATTCGAGTATGAGGATGGCATAATGTGTTAGGGACACATTTTGAGAAGTAGTACAAATACAAATCTGATGTTTTACTAAAAGTAAAAACTTGGCGGTCTGCAGAGTTAATACTTTAAAGTAAACACACAGTCACACTGAGAAATCACGCTTGCACTCACCGCTGAATTTCCCCCGATGGCAGATGAATCTTTTTCACTGAACTCCTTGATGGGGCAGATCCCATGATCCGTATCTTCTTCGACTTCAAATTATAAACTACATACACTGCTTTTGGTTTCTGGAAGCCATTTTGCTTTAGTCTGTGTTGTTGTCCTAGTAACAAACGCTGACCGAAACTAGCGCGGGCGTTAAGCCGACGGATTGCAGGCTCAGATGCGCATGTTGGGAGCATTCGATTCGATTCTTGCGCATGGGGAAAGAGAACAAGGATGAAATATTGAAGTAAATTTGGTTGTATTTTTGGGGGGCTGATGGAAGGGAATTTGAAATCGGGATGTCCCGAAAAGTCGTCAAAGGTTAGAGAAGACTTTTCAAAAGAAAAGCACATCAAGTTCTTCAAGCGCAGCTTGGACATTTTGCCGTCAGGGTACGCGTCACTGGACACGAGCAGGTCAGTGCCAGTGGGCCAGATGGTGTTTTCCATTTCAAACTGTTTACATGTTCTGGTACTTTTGCTTTGTTAGTAAACTCGCAGCAGCATTACAATTGAACCTCCAGAGTTTGAGCCGTGTGTATCGGTTTACGTCGGCTCTTAGACGAGTCGAATTATAAATTGTTTAGACATTAGGCATTACGCCAAATGTTAGCTCAGATTTTGTAAACGAAAATAATGTTTGATTTCGATATCCAGATCGCTGTCAGATTTGCAATTGATAAGGATTTAATTAACTGACTAAATTTTTTAATTCAGATTTTTCTGCTGGTTTTGAGTAGCGAGAAAAAAACGTGAAAGCAAGCCTGTTCATATGTCACATGAAATAAGATTGAGGACGTTTATACTGGAGAATCAAGATCAATTCGTGTTCGTCGCGCATATCAATCTTTTGGTGTGTCGATGTCACTGTTTGCTGGTTTGTGACTATTTATGGAGATCGTTTACATACTGCATCAGTACATCTCTTTGTCTTGTATTGAGAAACAACTGTGCAAACATGTTGTTTAGCAGATAAATTACAGGATAAAGGCAAACTAAAAAGATTACCATTTTCTTTTTTATAACGTTCGAACGAACATCTTCCATGTAAGCAGCCAGGTCAGTTCTTTGGTAGTCTGATACATGCCATTAACAGAAAACGATGATCAGCAGTCATTTGGCTCAGCTAACATAGCAAAAGTGCAATGATTATGAAATAAATTTGGTTTTTATTTTAAAAATCAATAATTGAATTAAGGTTTTAAATGCATCAGTCAATGTATATGTGTTTGTATGTGTTTAAGCCCATCCCAGCCCGTCAGTCTTTCAGTTTTACTCCTTTTATTAACAGTTTTAACTTTTTAATGTTCAAAGAGAATATGTAAATAATTAGTGCATTTGAACATTTATATGCTAATTTGTGCTTTAGAAATTATGTATTTTTATTATTATTATAATCCCCACCCCTCCTTCCCAGGCCGTACAATAGCAGGGACTTGGATTTTGAACTGAGGAATTATTGCTCAAGTCTTTGCCTACTGGGGCACTTGTACTATGAAAACCCCTCACTCTTGACCCATACACTGGGGCACTGGTTAGAGTTTTACTACAAGTAAATGTGCTGTAAGTTTGTAAGAAGCAGTTATTATTTTCATGTAGATATGATGAAAAAACACTCTTTTTGCACCTTAACATTTGCTTTTAATAAACAATATTTTATGTCATTGTATATTAAACAGCAATTTCAAACTTGATGTCCTGAAGATTCTGCATTCTTTGGCTATAGTATTTCTTGCTCTTGGTCTTAATGGTTCACCTAAAATAAAACTATATTAATATAATTTGCTTTAGGTGTATTGTTGTTTATAGAAGAGATGCAGCTGACTTGATTTTAATTCAACAATTACAAAAAGTACAACGGCTGAATATATCAACACAAAATAATTATATCATATACTGGTATAGTATATTGTTTGACAAAACATCAAAACCATGGGAAGCAGTTGGTTTAATAATTACTTACTTTTTTTCGCAAGGCTTACAAAACAATCTGCAACGACTGCTTTTCTCTTCTCCCCGAACCACACTTTACAATGCATTTTTACTCTGTCTCTGAGCAAGTTGCACATGCACAGCAAATAATTTATGACAAATTACTACATGTATGTGGCATGAAAAACAGCCACTGCTCAAAGGGAGGTGAATACCCCACTCATTCCCACTACTCTTCGGAGCTAGAGGTCCCCAGTTCCTTTCTCGGTGACTCCAACGTCTGCTTCAACTTTCCTCTGATCCATGTAGCCTTATCTTTAAATACTTGTAAAACAGAGCGCTGACAGAAGGAGGGGGGTAAAGTACACACCGAGGGCCACAAGTTTATCAGTTGTATTACTGTCACGTGTTACCCTCGTTAAATAAAGTTGCTTTACCTTTACCTTTACCTTTTTTACTCTTGGTGAAATCCGTAAAAAGATGAAAATCCCCTGCCCTACCAGGGGATATAACAAATTAGTGGATACTGGAAAATGCCCTTGCTTTGCCCTCGCTGTATGCAGCATGGGAGATTGGGGGTTTACAGTGACTGGTGCATAATGCAGCAGTTATTTAGAGATCTGAGAACTGAGAATTTTTTTTACTGGTATTTGGCCTAAAAGTTGACCTTTGCCAGTAGCAAAGACCAATTTTGACAACACTCAGAAAAAAGAAAGTGAAAAAATATATGCAAAAGGTCTGTCTTTCAAGTGGAAATGACAGATAGTTGAAAATTTTCTGACATTGTGATTACTTATTTAAGTAAATCTTCATACACAATATTTTGATAATTCATGTTTTTTTTCCTGTAAATTAATTCCATTTTGATAACGTAATTGATTAATTGTAAATATGGGCTGAAACAACGTATACTACATTGTAGAATTGTACTTGCACATCATCAATGCTCTGTAAATGGACTGTCTTCTCAATCAGTAATTTGTTAAATTTGTAATAATAAATAAATGTAATTTGTAATTAGGAAGTTTATGAAATTGTAAAGAAATGTTTCAGCACAGGGCAAATAAACAAAACAGACAAAAAGAAAGAAAAGCAGTAGTTTGTGATTCATGATGGGACAGCTTTTAATAATTGCCCTTTTGCTGTTGACCTTACAGTATTTTAACATTTTATTGCTTATTTACTACTTCTTATTACTTAGAAAATAATTGCTAGAAGAGACATTGTACTGTTCTTAAGGCACAGCCATTTGACATCATGGAAGAACTCACAATACATATATATGAAAAGGAAAATTCCTAATTTGAAAGCCAAATACTGAGACACTCCTCAGATGCTACTTTTTTGCTGATGCTATTAACATGATTTGTAATGGCCGAATTTATACTAGAGATGAATTATCCGTCTAGACGAATTATCCGTCTGACGAGTAATCCATCTTAGTATAAATTCAAGAGACGAATTTGTAGCTGTTTTGGCGAAACTTGCTTTCGATGCCAACACCATTTTGAAAACTGCATCCCGAGAATCCTTGCGATTAGATAGATACCAGTCTCCCTCAAGTCAAAACAGCCAGTAAATCCGTCTTCGTTTTCCGTCTAGATATAAATTTAGAGACAAATTATTCGTCTGTTAGCATGTCTTACAGACGTGCTAACAGACAAATCAAGCGAAGACGAATTTTGGTCCATAATTCGTCTTAACACTGGATTTATATCTAGACGAGTTATCCATCTCGGAAGGATAATTCGTCTCAGACAGATACTGTAATTCGTCTCTAGTATAAATTCGGCCAATGTTATAATTATATCTGTACCATGATTCATATGAGCATAGTATTATCATTAATAATAATATGTACCATGGTTTATCATGTCAAGTCATATAGTTTTACTTTAAATTTATTGAGTACAACTGGTTATCTGTAAGGTCCAGATCATATTAACTTACTGTTTATAGAGACTAAATTAAATAACATTACAAATATTATGTACATGTACATGCATTTAGTTTAATATTTAGTATTTTGAAATGTAAGGCTGACCAATTGACTGACCTTAATGTGACTTTGACCACAATCCCAGATATTGTTTTGCTTAACCTACATGTAGTGTGGGAAAACTATTGTAAATGAATACTTTTGTTTTCAGAGTGACTGTTGCTTTCTTTGCGCTCTCTGGTCTGGATGTTATTGATGCACTTGGAGTTATTGAAAATGACAAGGAAAACATTATAACCTGGATTTATTCCAATCAAGTTCTACCAAATGCAGATGGTGAGAGTAGACAAGTGCTTTTAAAGTTTATAGACCATTAAGTGCTTTTTTAAAAGATTCATAGTTTGATGAATACATGTATTATACTACAATTATATACTCGTTTTTCTTTAAAGTGGACACTAAATATCACATTGACATTTTAATCTTTATTTCTGTTCATTTACAATTATTATTATTATTATTGTTATTATTTCTGTTCATTTAATTTGCTAGGAACCATTTCATTTTGTTTTCATGTGAAAATATATTTGTATCAACAATAGCTCTCACCAGAATGGATTAAAATATTATAGAATATGTTACAGTGAAAAGATTAACTAATTATGCACTTGTCTTTTAGGATCGCTATTTACCCTTTGTTGTATTTCCCTTTGGGGTTTCTCTGTTGCCTTTACTGGTAGTCTGCAAAGTAAAGTTTAAAAAGTTCTTTTAAGCCCTGTAAAATTTCTTTCTAACAAGGTTTTAAACAGGTTAAAACTGCAAAAACAAAGAGCAAATCTTGAATGAATTTTTTTCTCTCTGGACACCATTTTAAATATTTTGATGGTCACATGGTGAGATGTTTCATTCCAGACTTCTGTCATCAAGTGTTACAGGTGCAAAAGAGATGTATACATTTAGGTTGAAGATACATTTACAGCGTTGATGGACAACAATAAACAAAAGAAACTTAAAAAATGTAATCGCAGTAGCTAAACACTCAAATAGTTGCATCAATCTCAGCAGCTACAATGTACAGTATTGTATTGCTGTGGTTTTAAGGAAACCATGTGTTTATCTTATGCATGATGAAGAAAATTTTGTATTTTTGTGTTTTAATTTGGAACATCTTCTGTTGTAGTTTTTGGTTCCATTTGTTTTGTCTATGTTGATTATCAGTATACAAATTTAGAAAAAAATGTACATTGTACATGTTTTTTGCAAATTGTAAATATATGAAAATCTGCTGTTAAATTGTATTTGAACATTGCTACTTTTAGCAGGAGTATAAGTTGAGGTCAATTTTTGGGGTCAACATTTCGGTCTTAAGGGGTTGACTGATAGACCACAGTATATGTAAACTTGGAAGAATTTTACATTTCATCTTAGAGAGTTAAAAGTGTTTGATCAAACTTCCCATTCTATAAATGAAATAACTTCTTTTATACTGATACTTTAAGAAGAAGATAGATATCGATAAACTCGGGGGATGGGTGGGTTAAGGTAAAGGTACATCAGGAGATTATTTTCAATTGATAACAAGCTTACATGTATTTGAATCATTTCAAACTAGGATCAAACTCATCCAGGTGTGGATTCCGTGGATCAAGTAGCACTGGTGCAAACCTGAATGTAAGTTGGGTGACATGTATTTGTTGTACACAAGTAAGAATCTAAGTGGTGTGACAGAGTATGAAAGTGACACTTGTGTGACAGCAATGGTAACACCAATGTCACATTGATGGAAACTGACAGTGCTCTGGAAACAACATTTAATTAAGTGACAGCCATGTCTCAGCCAGCACTGTGATAGCAAAAGCAGTGTCAGTGCTGTCACAGTGATAATTATAGCAACAGTGATGAAACTATTATGTTCTTATTAATAGAACAACAATAGCATTATTACTGTCTCAGCACTATCAACTGCCGTCACTGTTTCACTGGTGTGCACATCACTGTCACAGAACTGTTCACTCTTGTATGTCCCACTACTGCTGCTCAACTACTGTCACTTTTCCATTGATGTGCCCATCAACATCACAGTATTTTCAGATACCATTGCTTTTATAGCACTGTTCTCTCCATTGCTGGACCAGAGCTGTTTGAAATGTTAGTTCCCACGGTCACATGCTTCCTCTGTACACTGTTGTGTGTTTTCATATTCTACATGTAAATGTGAAAAAGAACAGAGATAAAATCTGGATTCTTTATAGTTAGTTTAATTTGCACATCATCCATCATGAAAAACAAAAAAGTTTTGAATGTACAAGAGGCTACACATAGCCTAACTCAGGCAGTGTCCAAAATTAATTGATCTCACTACATTTGGAAAGGAAGTATGAAGTGGAACAGAAATCTGATCTCGACAGTGCATGTTTGTGCAAGAAAATGGCGCTAGAAATTGTAAACTTGCTAGTTTACTTTTAATATATATCATATTTATATGCTACATGTACAGTGGTTTTGGTTTTGGTTAATATGATATAATTGTTCCTATTGAAGTTAGTACCCACCAGTAATCAGACTGGTTTTGTTGACTCAAAGTTTGATACACTAACCACTGCATAATACATGAAAACCTGACATAAAGAACACGAAAAATGTAACCGAAACCTTAACTTCAGTGCCTTTTGGGCCTGAGTAATACTGTACATATAACATAACGTACAATGTACATGTACCATGGTGAGGCGCAACACCTCAGAGCTTTGAACTAAAGTGCAACTTTTGTCTTACTAGTATTTAGCAATAACATTTTGACTGGACATTTTTGTGTTTCTCAGACCAGTGTTTTGCCAGGGCAAAGAAACAAAAGCAGTGGACCATTTACATAATAATAGTTTGTGTCACTCATTTGCATTATTAACAAACTCACACTCAGAACTGCATATTTTACTCTGAAGAAGGCTGCAGTTGCAACCGAAAATTCAGCTTAAGACTATTTTTATCTATATATAACCAAAATTTTAAATCAGATCAGATACAACGTTTTTAACACATTATATTAGTATATTTAGTGTATTGACAAAATGTTAACTAGAGAACAAAATAATGTTTGCTCTGTTCTGATTCGTGCCATATCATCTACTGTATAGTTTGTATAATGAAGACTTTCTTAAAAAATTTGCCTCCAAAAGTCATCATTAGTGAATGTTATGGTATGCTAATAGAGCGAGATTTAGGAACCCTGCAGTATTTTTGAGAAATTAATTTGTAGATCACTGATACTGAAAATGAACTGTGTTCTGAAGTTTACAGCAAGGGAAAAAGCAAATTCTTTTAAGAATTAGAAGGGTGCTGAAAAAATCAGAAGAGTGCTAAAGAAAACAAAAGGGTGCTGTAAAAAACAGGGGATGGGGGGGGGGGGGGGGATGCTGGGTCCTTTTGTTTTGCCCTGGCAAGAACACTGTCAGACTGGTCAGTTGCATCTTCAGGATTTTTTCTAAATTACTCTTTCAAAGATTCTATAAAATTGAAGTTATTCCATTAATATTGGAAATAAGTACATGTAACTGAAAGTTCTCATAAAATATTATGATATTGATGAAAAATAATAGTTGAATTTATAAAAATTCTGTGTACACTGTTAGTGTTACTGAAAGGGTACAGTGTATGTGATTTTAGTCTTGTCATTCCAAGAGCCCAAAGACTATGGCAGCTGAATTTGGTGTGGAGTGCTTCTTTTATACATGTACTGTATATTGCACTAAAAGATATTGGGATCGCTTTGGATTACTATACATTTACAGACAGATTTTAGTTAAAATGTGTGTATATGCATTTTAATTGCTTTTCTCACAGGATCCTGAATCTGTGACTGAATATGAGTGTGCTCATATTGCTATGACGTACACTGCCCTGGCCAGTCTTGTGATACTGGGAGATGACTTGAGAAGAGTGAACAAGCCAGCAGTCATAGAAGGCCTTAAAGCTTTACAACTGCCAGATGGAAGGTAAATATGTGTTAAAATGAGCTTTATTAGTTTGTAATATTTCACTTACAAAGATAAATTGTTTAGTCTGAGTTTGACTTGAATCATTCAGTACTTGTGGTTTATGTTTAGGTAATTTGAAACACAATGATGAACCTCGTTGTTGGTGCACCACCTTTGATCTTACATGTATCGGTGCATGTTGGGACTTAAAGATGCATCCTCTGCAGGGGATATAAGCTTTGTGCTAGTGGTTCCCTCGTGATATTTTTTGCCCCCATCAATAAGGTGGCTATACCATACTGTACCTTGTTGTATCTGAATTGAGAGGCTTTCTTTCTACAAGGGGAAGTAAAACTCCAAGAAGAAGCTTTAACTTGCTAACAAACAGGAGTAAGATTTTCAAACTTTAAAATGAACAAAAGAAAAATTATGGCTGTTTTGATAGTAGTACGATTCTGTTGCAGTTTCTCACCAACCTGTGGTGGCAGTGAAAATGACATGAGGTTCATCTACTGTGCCTGTTGTATTAGCTACATGCTTCAAGACTGGTCAGGAATTGATGAGGAGAAAGTTGTACAATACATAAAGTCAAGTCAAGTAAGTTAATAGAGAGATTTAGCTTTGCGTTTACGGCAAACGGTGAATGGCAGAAGTGATCACATGACCATGATTTCCCCTCATTTGCCATTTCCTGTTTGCTTTTTTAAAGTGAAGGTACATGTAAGTAGTTCTGTGTTAGCCTTAAAACATGAGAATTATTTTGCACTACTCTCGTATATGTACTTATCATTTACATGTATGTTGAGGAAATGTATACGGGAATCTGACGTTTGCCGTTTGCCGTAAACACAATGCTAAATCTCTCTAATATAATGGTCGTACATACAGATACAGCAATATTTGACTTACAGTATACAAAGCTCTGGATACAGGATCATTTTACTGGGTTCATACTTGTATTGTGGAAAGTCTCCAAATCCTACAGTTTAAACTGACTCCAGAAATGTTTTTACAAAATTGATCTTCGCCATTTCAAAGAGGTTTCAGAATTTTTAAATATTGTTTTGACTTTGGTTTTCCGTATTTGAAGCTACTGTAAGCATAAACTTAGTTTTAGCATATTCTCTTGGTTTTACATAGATCATCATGTATTAACAGTGTTTCATCAGAATGTTACATGACTATGCGTAAGCCCAGGATTATACTGTAGTATGAAAACACTTATAGTACATGTAACAGTCACTGGATTTGATTCCAAACATTTGACAACTGTGAAGTGACACACACTATGATGACCAAACTATTTTCTGCCTTTTGCATTTCTTAAAACAATTTTATTTGCTTGAGATATGTACATTGTATGCAATGTTCAGCATATTTTGGTAATATCAGGGGCTAATAACATACACTGTGTACTAAAAATGAGTAAATTATACCTTGCACAAATCTCTAATTGTCAAATACATGACTGTAAACTTGGGTGAGTTGAATCAAGTTGGAGGGTAATATTAATTTTCTATCTGTAAAATAAGCTGAAAACTGAATTTGCACTTGAAATGTCCTTGAAAAATAGTGTTTGAGTTTTGTATGAACTATTAACTCCAACGGCAAACTACTTGTAAACTATTATTAAACACTGAAAAGTACATGTAACTAAGTTGTATAATTGTCACAAATGAATTACAAATTGATGATAATTCTGGAATTTCTTTACTCCAACAGTCATATGATTATGGTATAGGACAAGGGCCAAATTTGGAGTCCCATGGTAAGATGATAAGTGATGATAAGTGATGATAAGTGATGATAAGTGATGATCGAGTACAATGTACACTGAACTTGGACCAAGCACAAATGTTACAGTTACAGTGTTAAAAAATATTTTCAATTGTTGCATTTTCAAACTACCAATTTGAATAGAAGACTTTGATCCTCAAATCATCCTTGTACAAGAACTTATTGAAAAAAGCAGGTCATACTACACTGGAAAACCAAAGACTTCTGAAAATAGCCCATTTCCAAATTACGCTTCAATTCAAGTGAACAAGAGCAAAGACAAAAACGTTTGGCTTAAGGTCCTGGTCATACACAGTGAAATTATGGAATTCTCATACAGCGAAATTATGGAACTCTCTGACCAATGAAGCCAGGAAAATTAGCAGCTATGCAACTTTTAAAAATGTTGTCAAGAACATAGATTTTAGCAAACTGATCTAAGTTTACTACATTTTTTTATGGGTTTTAGAAACTTGTAATAATTATAACATCTTTAATATTTTTAATGTAGGTTTAACAGATTTTGTGCTACTATAATGATTTTTTAAATTCTATTTTTATCATATACATTTATTGTGTTATTTTGTGGAATACCTGTGAGTTACATGTGGCTGTCGTGTGTTGCAGTATTGCTGCACACGTGGCATAAAGCTAAGTGTATCACCACATTATATAAAGTGTATGTATGTATGTATACATGTATGTATGTATGCATGTATGTATGTATGTATGCATGCATGCATGCATGTATGTATGTATGTATGTATGTATGTATGTATGTATGTATGTATTTATCAAAGCAAATCTTTCTATGGTAAAAAATTATAGTAGTCAAAGTCAACACCGGGTTTAAAAATCTTTTACTCACCCGAAACTGGCCCCAGCCCTCCCTGCACTGTCCAAACATGATTTATGTTGTACCTCCCCAATGGGATTTTTTATTTAGTAAATAGATTTGTATCAGTGCAGGTGCAGCATTACCACTGACATTATACATCAGACAAGCTGTTTTTTAAAGTAAATCATTTGAACTGGAAGGAAATTAGATGCTAGAAAGAGGGAAACAGCATGTTGCTGTTTATGCATAAAATGTTCAAGTCTTGGGGCATGTTTTTTAAGTATACATATAAGTAATTTGTTGATATGTACTTTTGCAGCCCGTCCCGAAACTACTATACCATAAGAGAAGTAGAGTAATATTAGTGATTGGTACAGGCCGATGAGTACATTGATTGGTACACAGTGTCTGAGTTTTGAAATAATTCCGACGGTCTAACTAATTTTCAATGCTATGTAGTCAGTGTGATGCTTCCAGCTAAGATGATTCTCGATTATTTATTTATTATTTATTTTATTAGCTTCGCCATGAAAGGAACAACATAATTACAAATTAGGGGAACATAAACATGGCAGGGTCACCACAACAGCGTTAGCCAGTTACTGTGGGCCGGGAAGCCTAAAATAACATAAATAAAAAATATATACGGTATAATACAATATATATAATAAAAAAACTAAAGTGTTACAAGATATTTAACATAATCAAAGATATTACAGTGTACTTTCTACTTTATAAATTCTAACACAAATTGTTGACCATTGTTTCATGCTAAAACCAATTTCTTGCAGGTGGCTCAACTTTCTGTGCTATCGCTTCGTTAGTTCTTATGAAACGTCTAGAATCATCTTTTACCAAGTTTGAACTTGAAAAACTGAAGCGATGGTGTATGTATCGACAAAAGGGTGGTTTTCAGGGCCGCCCCAACAAGCCAGTTGACACATGCTATTCCTTCTGGATAGGCGCTTCGTTAGAGGTGAGTTTGCTGTGCACAGGGATTGTTACAAGAGTTAGGCCCAATCATGGGATGCCTATGGCAGTGTCAATGCTGGTAGTGAAAAAGACATATGATGATAACGTTTTAACAAGTTTTGAAATTGCTGTACCATCTAGAATAAAAATTTAAAATAACAAAACACATGATACACTGTAGTACACGTATGAAACTGTTCTGGACATACTAAGGGTAAGAGAGAAAAACAAGGAAACAACATGCTAGTTACAGGAAGGCTAATTTAGAGATTACTGAAGTTTTTCAATTAAGAGTGTTGCTGAATATGGCAGCAATGCGTCTGGTGATATTATCATTGAACTGTTGTTGTGTCAGTCGTATCAGTGCAGAAAACATAACAATAGTCTGTTGTGAACGTATCAGTGTTAAAGCTAGCTAAATCCTTTGCCGAGCCAAGTGGCTCATAAGGCCGGCGCTTATCTCCGGTTTCCGTAGTGTTAAGCGGATGAGAGTCAGCGACTCCCCCTGGACAGGACACTAATCCATCGCAGGTTAGCCCCCAGCAGAAGCTGGTACTCACTTACATAGCTGAGTCGACTGGAGCAAGTCGAGTAAAGTGCCTTGCTCAAGGACACAACGCAGTGGTCAGGCCGGGGTTCGAACTCACGACCTTCAGGTTACGAGTCAGACACGCTAACCGCTCGACCACTCCGTCACGTATCAGTGTAGAAGATTAAAAAACATGAAAGCGTGTGTCTTGAAACTATTAAACCATGCTTCTGGAAAACTTGTTTGTATTATATGTGCGAAGGTTACTTAAACATAGTATTTATGCTAGAACAAGCGGGATCATACACTTATATCAATCAAATCAGTTGTGAAATTGAAAGAGCTAGTTGTGCTTGGGTTAACATTTTGCAGGTTGATTTGAAATACACTAGATTTTTTAACAGACGCTCCATTCCATTCCTGAAAAGCGCCAAGTAAATGCACATTTCAGTTGTTTATCGAGTTGCGGGTAGTGTTTTTGTCAAATGAGGTGAAGACAGTTGGTAAGACAAACGAGATACTACTGTTACAAACGGTTTCTTTATCGTATTTTTCTGTTCTTTACTTCATGTATGAAAATATATTGTTGTTGATGATGATGAAAATAATGATAAAATGATAAATATAATTGATAATAATGCTGCTAGTTGTTGCCATTCACCCACGAAAAACTGTGTAATAGATCAAGAGCAACAAGGCGATGCTTTATGGTTCTTGAAATGTGATGTCATTTATTTTGTTTGTTAAAGCTGTTACATTCGTTTTCCTTGGCTGATCCGCTGGCGAACCGGGAATACTTAATAGAAACCCAGTCCGCGCTCACGGGAGGATTCTCAAAGTGGCCTGGAAACCACCCAGGTTAGTTGACCTAATTACCAAGTTGCAATTCAGTGCATACAATTTTTGCTGGAGTTTAGTTTACAGATATATCTTACAAATTTAGGTGTTCTGCAATATATTATTGGCAGGAAGAACAGTAAATGTACGCCTTATGAGGTGTTTTTTTTTGAGAGTCAGAATCCTGTTATTGTCGTGCGATGTTCAAGTCAAAGACAAAGCTAAACTTGGGTACAGTAGTTTGCAAGACAGCAATAAAACAAATGTTCAGTTACCGGTAATAATTATGTTTCACATGTCAGTAAACGATAATTACTTAGAAAACAGGGAAATGCTAACGTAAACTGTTTAGCACTTATTTCTAGAAAGTGCAGTGACCTAATAGAAATATTGAAGAGGTTCTTGTCAATGGCGTTCCATACCCTGTCTATTCTTGTTCTTCAACCTTTTACCCTGGGTTATTCCCCTCAGTTCTTCTTTTAAAATCTATCTTGTTGTATTGTAGGAATTTTTCATAAAACGAAATTGATGTTCAACGCTTTGCACAATTAACTTTTTGAAATTACATGTTCACACTGTAGTTACAAAATACTGAAATTTCAACAACATCAAATTTAATTTGTAACCGCATTCTCATAATGAGGAAATAAATTTTAGTAAACCAAATGACTATCAATTTTTTTTTCCTGACTGTTTCGTCTTTTTTCTGTATTACACTCGTCCGAAAAAACTGGTTTTATCACCCCGGTTCGAGTCCTCTCGGGGCATAAAACCAATTTTTTCGGATGCAGAAGTATACTAGTAATACGGAAAAAAGACGAAACAGTCAGAAGTTAAGATATCCGTGTCAGCCCACCCATAATAGCTTGCATGTGTATCAAATTTTTAATTTGAAAACAGATTTTGGAATTTTTGCCCAATTTTTTAGTGGAATTTACTTTTCTATGGAATATAAAAAGGTCAAGTAGCTACGCTAGAAGGATTGATGTAGTCTTTTCGCATGTATCCACATTTGCATTGTAAAAACTGATGGCTAACTGTTTCCCATACCAGATGTACTTCATTCATACTTTGGAATCTGTGGCTTCTCTCTGCTGGACGAGCCAGGCGTAATGCCTATTCACTCGGCACTAAACATCAGTAAGCGAGCGGCAGAACATCTACACCAACTGCACGGTACCATGGCAACCAGTTGACCTCACCTGTCACAACCTATGTACATGTCGCAATATCATGTCCGCCAAGGAATGTCCCGGTACCTATTTACCGCTTGTAAACTGTTGACTATTTCTATCTCCCCAGCACGGAGAATCCCCAAAGGACTCGGGAAATCCAGAACACCCGAAACGGAGACCGTTAATTTTGTAATTCTAACCGCTTAAGATGATGTATATTGTTTAAAAGTTTATCCAGGTACCGGGGTTTGAAATTCCTCGTTTTAACAATACATATGGCCGAGATGGCAATGGTAGTCTATGTTACCTTCCTAAAAGAGTAAGGTTTTAACCTTAATTAAACAAAAATCATGCCTTAGAAAAGGAAACTAAAGCCTAAAAACAGTTCTAAACTAAAGTTTTATTTTTGCAGTAGTGCTTTCCTTTTTCTCTCTTAAATATTTGATCCCCACCAAGTCTATCGACGTCGGTATTCTCCTTACCGCATCAATATAAAATAGAATGATTGTTTGTAAAATTAAAGAACTTAGCAATACATGACTAGGCAAGGCTAGTGTTAGAAGGATGTAAAACGACGAGGCCGTGACACAGCCACTACACGAGTAATTACGAGATGTGCATTTACAAGGAACATCAGTAAAACTCTACCATGTCGTGTCTTGATGACTGCGCCAAAAGCTGATTTTATAGTACCTCGACAGCCATACTGTATTGGGAGAATAATGACTCCCCAACCCATGCAATGAACCCCTTCACAAGGCGTGAAGTTGGGAATAAAGAAATTGACAGTTAAAAGGTTATTGTGCCCAAGGGAAGAAAAATGGGAAAAGCAAATCTGACACGTCAGTTTTGCTGTACTGGTAGTGTTATTTTGCCCCAGGTTTAAGGTCAGTTTTTGCCAACTTCTAACTTTGGCATTTATCTTTATTCCCATCATGTCATTGTTATTTGCAAAAGATAAATTCCATTTGTGTAGTTTGCGTAGCAAACTCTAGGGGGAGGGGGAGGGGGTGGAATCTAAATAAACGTGAGAAAACGAAGTGCAAGATATTTGTACTGAGGAGGGAAGTAGCTCTTTTCATCCGTTCCTACCCAGGTTAAAATTTAATGTAAAACGTATAATAAAAATGTAATTCAACAGATAAAAATATATTTGCGTAACTACTAGAAAACGTTTCCCGTTTGATATATTTAACTCACAAACGCTTTGTACTCTATGTATGTCTGTATAACAATGCAAAAACATTCAACAATGCATGTAAATTTACCGCTTTTCAGTACATTTATTTTTACACCAATTTAATTAATTTCCTAGTGGTGTTAAAGCTGGATACACTGTTATGTGTTGTTGCCCCCTGGCTTTGAAATGCCAAGGTACATTTCATGGTAGTATTTTTGGAGGATGTTTAAATACTGGCTAATAGACTTGCAAATGCTTAGGGACATGCCGTACTTTAAAATGTACATTACGGGTTACTCTTTATTTCTGTCCGAGTTTGGGAAAACTGGCAATTTGTAAATAAGACAAACTTAGATTCGGTTTATGTGACAGTTCTTTGCTTCAAGCAAAATCTTTACGCGACACCCAGTTGTAGAACTGTACATTGTTTTGACTATAATGTTTTCCATACCGTTTGTATCATATTTCTATTGATACACTGACCTTAGCGAACCGAATCAGTGTAGTTACTGTAGCAATCACCAATTAAAACAAACTTCGTGAACCTTCTCGAATGGTGTTGGGGTTGCCTAGGTCATTTTTTGTCTTGGATAAATGTTATTGGACTGATGGTAGTATACCTGGAGTATAAGTTAAATTATGCTCGTAGTAATTAGCTATATTTTCTGATCTTGTAATTTGTAATTATAAATGTAGAGCTAGTGGCAATCCATGTGATGGTTTCTGATAAATGAGAGTCGTAATAAAGGGTATATAAACTCTTCACAGTGTTGTTGCAGTGATTTGGTGGTCCGGTTTCTCTGGCAGCTGGATATCAGTTATCGTTGCTGTAAAGCAAAACAAGATTTATTAATTTATCAATGACAAAACAACATACAAGAAAAACCCGCATAAAACATCTTGCACTTCCAAATTTGCCAGAGCGAGATTTTTACTTTTTTTTTTTTATCAAAGTTGCCCAGTTAAGGAAAACAGAATCAGTGTCACCGTTTGTTCTACTACAAGTGAACGTAGTGCTGAAGGATTGGGTTCAAATTCACACAAGAAAACTGGCCTAGTTTCTTTAATTTATGGCACAAAAACATTTTATACGGTTTCAAATATAACGCTGAAAGGGATATATTTAGCAGTAGGAGAAAGTTAATTGTAGATACAAATATCGTTTACCATCTAACTAAAATACACATTTTTTTCTGAAACTTTCAAGATGGACTAACTTGGAAAACGACGGTTAAGAAAACTATACCCCGCAGACTTCGTAGAAGAACAAAATATTACTCTACATTATCTCGAACAGTATTTAACACTGAAAGGAAAATATATGACTGAAACAACCTATTTTCAACGGAGAGTTCCACACTAAAATGTAAGTCGATGACTGGAGCAACGTGATACCAAAAAATTGTTTCACAGTGTTAGATAAATTGATGACTAGGGGGCATACAAAAAGTACAAAATTCCCGATTTTTGCCCCCCCCCCTCCCCCCTTGTTCGTTTTTGTTCGTTTTGTAATGACAACCCCCTCTCCCCTCTCCG
>JANSTQ010208071.1:7573-17771 GCA_026167885.1 Bergia puertoricense | reverse complement strand
AGTTATTCACAACTCTGTGTATTGTTGGAGATTCGGATCTCGCCGGTATTTATGTAGATTCAACACCAATTTGAGGCAAACACTGCAAAAACTAGTTTATAGTCGTCGTAATCAGCGGCAAATGGGAATATCGAAACTGGTCTATTAGTACATACTCTTTAACATCAGTTAGATATTCATTTTAATTGTCGTCAGAAATTATGAAATATTGGCTGTGAATTTGTTAACAGTATTTATAAAAACAGCAGTAAAGTAACATTGGTTTTCCTTCATTTCAAGACTAATCGTAAGCCCCACAGTATAGGCACATGTGCTTATATTCTTGGGTCTAACTATCTGAAGGACTTTTCCATCTCAAATTTGGTGTGCTTATATTTGGAAGGGGCTTGTATAGAAAATGTTATGGTATTTTTTTGGTTGGCCTCGCCTCATTCTCGAAGACCCAATGGTGGTCCTTGGGTGGGAAAAATCCAGGACCGATAGAAAAGTCAAGAAGGGTTTGGCTTAGGGTTTGTCAGTTTTACTGTCACTCTTCAACAATTCATAAAGAAAGAACAATAAGAAATAAATACAGTAATCGATGCCGGATGTCACCAGACTCTTACCATCCTGGCCTCCACAGGTTTACTAACAAGGCCTTCCCACTTCGCTCCGCAATATTACTTAATAGTGTATTTGTCGCTCCGACACACAATAGAGTACGATGCAAGCCTTAGTCGTCGTCGTCGTCGTCGTCTTCTCTTAGGTTTAGGATTGCTGTTTAAAATATAATCGGGGAGAAACTTCATTATGTTTTCATAGTAAGCAACTGATTGTATTCTATTATTCTACAAGAATATTAATACAAGTGCTATGAATAAAGGAGATCAGAGCAATTTAGTATTTGTATATTAATAAATGTCAATGATGAAAATATTTTCCCACCAGATTATAATCAACACCATCGAATGAGAAATAAAGTCACCTTTGGCCGCCGGAATGTTTCAGGGCATGCAATACCAGTCAATAACTACCCGCTCTTCAGTTCAGCGGACTGATGTCGAACTAGGACGCGATGGCCGTTTTAATTAAACTTTGATAAAAAATAAAAAATAAAAATTTTTAAATGACATGCAAAAACAGCCGGCGAAAGCATTTGCTAACCAATTTGTGGAAGGTTCTCGATTTCTTCAGTCGTATCGGTTTTATCGATTTTTCGTCCTATTGGTAAATGGTAACTCGAGTGAAAGCACGTACACTGTTCCTCGTTAGAAGTCTAGGAGGGACTAAACCTTGCTTTCAAATAACCCTCCTCAGAACTTGTCTTAAATGGGCTTTTTGTCACAGGAACAATAACTGAGATAAAAACGTAGAGCTTCATATGCCCTAAATCGATGATTCAGAGCTAACGACAGTCTTTGTATGCAACAGGACAACCTTTTGTGAAATAGCTGTCTGTTGATGAAAGTAATCCTTGTGAAACTTGGCAATGAATGATCTATGAAAACCGGATGAACAAAGTAAACGGCTTTCCTTTTAAACATTTTGCCTTTGTTAGTTCTTTTCTGCTTTTGCAAATTTTCAAAGTTTTAAATCGACTGCGTCGGACGACAGTAAATGGGAAAAAAGTGGTAATATGGCCTATTATAGCCTGTATGGCCTATCATGGTAATATCAACCTCGAGCCTCTATTTTCAAGAGGTCGCATCAGATCAGGACGTGTGCTGACCGTAAAACGTATGCCTGGCTATTGTAAATTTCTTCTCCCAAGCGTCTTTTCTAAGCGAGAGCGACCGCGCGCTTGTAACCTTACTCCCTAGCCCGGGAAATCGCCAATCAGTTCATGCACGATTTGCATTGAATAAAAAATGAAGAAGACACCCCGCTTCTGAATGGCGGCCTCAAAAACTGCCCCGGTTTGGTGGGTGGCAAACCCCTCTAGCCAGTTCCCGAGCAAGGCACAGGCATTCAGACAAAGATTTCACGGTTCAGTTAGTTAAAAATGCCGCTGTACACATTTCAGTTCAGTTTTGTATTTTAGGCGGTATCAAGGTTGTATTAACGCTGTTTTTCACCGGTTGAGTATGAACACGAAATTCGTGACTAACGGATTGTCCATTACAAAACTATATCGGCAGTTTTGTTATTTCAACGCAAAAACAAAACAAAACAAAAGTAGCGAGTGTGGAGGCCTCAGTGTGGGCGGAAATGTTAAAAAAATATTATAACTATTTTTAAACAAGGAAGTATGATTAAATGGCACACTGTCTTTTTTTGTTTTGTTTTTTATAAACTTATTGTTCAAAGAACGAGAACACGTCATGGGCGGGGAGGGGCTGGGAGTTCCAATATCGATAAGCACTCTTCTGTAAAGTGATTCGACCTTCCAGCATTTTCCTTCTGTCGGGCTATCTCGTGATGTGACGCCTAAATCGGCTTCAACTCTGTTTAAAAACAGTAACACGTGCATCATTCCGGAGTGATTTGCCAACTACTTGGTTTAAGTTTTGTTAATATGGTAACTTTAAAAGGATAAACTTAAACGTAGTTGTTGTTTTGATGCCGCCAGAGGCCGATGACACCCGAATTGCCATTTGTGAATTTGTGTTTCGAAAATTCGCAAGAAGAGTTCCATCTTCCTAAACTCCTATATTCGTGACTGGATCAAACAAGATACGTTACAAGACGGAGAACAATTCCAGAATAACTTTGGGAGCGTCACTTCCGATTCTTTGAATGTTTAACATTCAAGGGGGTTAAATAAGGTGATTGGTATTTTTGTATCAGCATTCCATGATAGGAGGAAATTCGACATATGAAACCCGTGGATTGAAAACCACAACCTTTTCAATTGGCAGTTTATTTATTACAAAACTAATATTTGTCGAAAGATTTATTACCAAGTGTTACTTTGATTATATTTATAACAGGTCTTTATATTAATTATTAGATTGCTTCCATTTCGAACAAAGGAGTTGTCGGTCAATATTATGGTGAGTGGGCGCGCGGGTGTGACTGAGCCTGGGTCCAATGAGGTCACGTGACGAGTTGGAGCGGAAATGGTGCAAAAGGCAGCGACAGAGGGAAGATCACAGGTCGTGATCTATCATTTGTCTCAAGAGGCGCTATTTTTTGTCTGATTTCGGCCGATCTGCTGCATTCGTCGTGTATTTGCTTCAGAGCAATGGAAGAAAGTGTAAGCTAACAATTTACTTCAGAAGGATATCAAAGCGGAAGTTAAAGGGTTAAAATTTTACGTTCGATTGAAGACTGAAGTTCGGAGTTCTTTCACAAGTGCAATTCAAATTACATATATATCATTGGCATTCTAAAACTTGCGTGTTGGAGAATTGGTGGACAAAAGTACAAGAATGTCGTCAGCAAGTGGTTTAAAAAAATCTACCTTTAATCTTTCGATTTATATCACAAGTCTGAGCACTGAAAAATCCGTGGAAGTAACTGGCGATACCCACATTGGGAAACTCATGTTGGATCTTGTCGAAGGGCTTGGTGAGTGAATTTGATATTGCAGTCGTTTGAGAGAGTCGCCTGTGTTTCCGAAATAGCGGCTTGGTCAGTCGGGTGGGGTAATTTACTTGCTGTTGACTGAACATAATCACAAGTTATCCAATTCTGGCCAGTACATAAAGAAAATTAGCTACAATTAAGGGTTTAAAGTGGTAAAATGGCCCGTCAGATGTGCCAGTAAGTGAGCAGCTACTGTGCAGCCATTGCGATGAAGCGCGGGTTTTGCAGGATCAACCGTCTTTTGGGGCCTTGACGATGTGATCGGATTACACTACAAAAGTTGTTTTCTCACAACCAAATAATGTTGTTTTTTTAGATGATTACTAAGTTCCCTTTTAATGTTTGACATTCGTTTCTTGACAGATATTACTGCAGACTGGTCAGACCATGGACTGTGGTGGCCTCAAAAGCGAATGTGGCTGCTCCGACCACGGCTCACTTTGAATACATGCGGAGTACAGGGCGATGCAAAACTGCACTTTACACCAATGCACAAAAAAGTTCGAGTTCAGCTTCCCGATTTGCAATATGTCGAAGTTTCGATGAACTTTTCCAAGCGCGTTTTCAATTCTGTGCAAGATCTGTGTGCAGAGCTGGGAATCAAACATCCCGAAGAGCTTTCACTGCAAAGAGTACATGATATTAAAACGGGAGGACGAAAAAACAGTATAAAAGGGAGGAAGAAAAGGAAAAACTCAACTTCTTCTCAAAGCTCCGATGATGCCTTATCGAATAACAGTGACGACAAACAGCTAAGAGGAAGCAAAGACAGTTTGACTCCGAACTATGGCTCGATGCCGAGATACCATACGAGTAATGGTAGTGCTTCGCCGAATCCCGGATCGCTCGGGTTTGGTTCAGAAGGCTCGTTTGCAGGGACTATAGAAACGACTTCTTTAGCTGTAAGCCCTTCAACGCCCTCCCCAGAAGCATTAGCGTCTCTGTATAAACCCAAAACACTAGTGGAGAAGGCATATATGAATGGCGGGTAAGTTAAGTTTACACTTTTCCTTCGCTTTGTTCACGCTCCAGTGGCTGGCAAGCCTTTATTGTTTAGAAATATTTTTTGTTCAGTTATTAAGAATTATCAGAGCTTCTGTTTCATAAGTCGCTAAGTAGTGATACCTTTTTTGGATTGACAAAGAAACCAGTGTGAGTCAGAGCAAAGTTTAAGTTTTCAGTTCAAGGTAATTCGCTTACATGGCTTCACAACCTGCTGTGGCAATCGTTTGATTGATCGAACATCGTGTGTGAAATTCATTTTTAACAATTAGCATGAATGGCCAATTACACAGTTGTACGAATATTTCGCAATGGGTGTTCAAGACTGTGTTCAAAGGAACAGTTTGTGTAACTTGATTACAAAAAAAAATTTTCAATCAAATGTCGTGACTAAGTTGCGCTTGTCATCTGAACCGAAAATTGATCACGCCAATTTTGGTTTGGACGTGGAAGTGAAATCGAAATAGCGAATACTATGGACCATTAAATATCCAATATTTATGATCCTTTTGTAATTATTGTTTTAAAGTATTTTAGAACGAATAATTATGTTTTGCTCAAGACACATTCGTTGTTCGACAATCGCCGTCCAAGTAATTTGAATTCTCCAGTTTGGAATAATTCTATATTTCCTGTACATATCACTGCAACAGAAATGTACATTTCAGTTGCTCGAAATTATTCGTTGATTGGAACATTTGTTAAAAAATATAATATTCTTGGTTGTGAGTTTCTGTGATAAACATGTTATCAATAAAAAAGTATACGGTAGCTATTCCTGTAGTTGTGTAAGGATGTGTAAGAGCATATTAAAACCTCTAATTCTTGTTGTATTAAAGTATTGCCTTATTTGTAATCATTGCATTATTTCTTATAAACTGCGTAATTTAAAGGAATTCGTTATGTTCATTTCGGGTTTTTTTCGAAACTGCAGTAATCTTGCTAATTATAGAAAAAAGTTTGATTTAAGAACAATTTGAGGCTGAAATGCCCAAAATATAAGAAAAATGTGCCTTATAAAAAGAAAGGCAATTATGCCAAGTAATTCTTAAAATGGTGAAAATCCTTGTGTTTGTGCTCGTTATTTGCTATTGGTTGGTTTCTGAACAAATAATTTTTATCACCTTGATCACATTTTGACCAGATAATGCAATTACCGGCATACACACATGCAGCTTCACCTGACTGTGTTACTGTACTTTAATGAGCATTTTTTAACATAATTTTAGGCAAGCTATTTTTTACTCATGCTATAGTAGATGAAAGATGTCAAACTGATCTCTAAAAATGGCAAGAAATTTGCCCTAACATTCAACAAAATATCACTTAGAATAATAATAATTATAGATATTGCCTTTTAAGTCTACCAGGGAAGTAGTTATATTCCATTTTGGCAAGTTTTCAAATGGACACATGTTTTTTTTTATAAGAACAATAAATTTTAATGGAAGAAAAGGCTCCAAAATACCCCAAAATTAAGAACAACCTAAGAACAATTAAGGCTCGAATTCCAACGGTAATTTTTTTTCCATGTTCTTTGGACATAAAAATTACACAGTTCATCCAGGAAGAAACACAGTTGTTGAGGCACAAATATGATACATTGTGCTGTTTCACACAGGAAAAGATCTAATGAAGTATCTAGTGGAGTGTTTGCTCTTTCATTCCAGGCCAAAAACAAATCCCCACACGTCCATCCTTTATCAGCAACATCAGCAGCAGTAAATGGCAACTTTTAATAAGTTTATTTAAGAGTTTTCAATTTCTGAAGAACTTTATTTTAATTTATGTGTAGGCACAGGAACAAATTAAGAACAGTTGAGGCTCAAATATTGTAAAAATTAAGAACACTGAGGCTCAGCCAGAATATACTTGTTCATCTTCATTATCCTCTTACTGGCTGGTAATTCCTGCCGTAGCACTCATTTATGTTTTGAAACTCAATCAGCAACATGAAGCAGTCAGATTTGACTGGTTTGTTAGGAAATACAGAATCACATCCCAGCTGTGGGTTGTTTTTTCACTAGTCTGGTAGTTCAGCAGGTTTTTATATTCAAACATGGGTCCAATTCAATTCACCAGATGCAGGTCACTTTGGACTTACAGTATGACCAAAGTTGGTTAGAGTGAGCATACTGTGTTTATTTTTTTATTTTCCAATATTATACTGCATCCACTATATGGGGTTTGCTTACTGGCTGTAGTCCGTAAGAATAACAAATCATAAAATAATCAACAGTCATGAACAAAAATAAAAAACAATGTTATCGTGCTTATGAACATGTACAAGTAATAAAAAGTGCTTGCTTTTTAATAGCTTATTATTTTTTAAAATATAGGTGGTTGGATTCGTCAAGGTCTCTCATGGAACAGGTAGGTAAAAAGTTAAACCAAGCCCTAATACAGTCAACTCTCTGGTAAGCGGACACCCTCAGGAATTGAAAAAAGTGTCTGTTTGTAGAGCTGTTCACTTATGAGAATTATTCCCATAAGTGGACACCAAAGAAAAATAGGGTGGATGTCTGCTTACAGGAGAGTTAATTAGTGGGTGTTAATTATGTTTTATTGAGTAGACAAAAATAGCAACTGAAGATATAAAGCAAAACTCTTTATTGAAGTCAAATGTTAAAACTTAAAAAAAACCCGAAATATTCAGTACAATTCTTCTATATTTAACAAAAAGTTAAACGGGGCTTATTGCTTATTATACATAGGGTGTTCGCTTACAAAATAGCATAAACAAAAGAAAAATCCAATTTTTACTTACGGGAATGTGTAAATACAGAGTTTGACTGGAAGGTAAAACAGGGATTTGAAAAGGTGTCCATAAGTAGAGCTGTCCGCTTACGAGAGTGTCCGTTAGCGAAGAGAGCTGACTGTAGGTATAATTTTACAATATACTTCTTAGCTAATGCATGGCGTAACCCTGCTAATTTAGAACATAATAAAGTATCTTTTTTACCTGGTCATCCAGTGCAACTGATCTACATGTAGGTGATACCAAAATCACATCATTTTTCTGTTGAGCATTTTCAATTAATCGTGAGAACATATGTAAGATCATGTCAATGTGAAACAGGTTTTAAACTGGTTTTTCAAAATAGTGGTCTTATATCAGCAGTTATACCCAATGTGAAATTACAACAAATGAATTTAGTTTTCAAGTTTTGTTTCTGCCAAGGTTCTGACATAAAGTTTTCACATGTTCCAGGTACCATGAAGACCATGTATCTTTTGGTAATATTTTGTTATTATTTTTATGACATTGTACAGATGGCCATTATTTTTCGATGATGTTAGAGAATCACCATAAATTAGTAATTATTAAAATTTATTCCAAATCACTCAAAAGGTTCATTAACTTCAATTTATGACTTATAATTAAAAATGTACTCAAAATGAATTAACCTAAGTGCCCATCAATAGCATAGTTGCCATGACAGCAGAGTGCAACATCCTGTTATGGCAGACCACTAAACTGTCTGCTGAAAAGTTTAGGAAGTGAGCTTCCAAAACATGCACATGTGTAACATAATTATTTATAATTCTGACTCCTTGTAATTTTTTTTTACATCTCAATACTTGCAGGATGTGAGAGAGTTTGATACACTTCTTCTTCGCTTCAAGTATTTCACATTCTTTGACCTGAATCCCAAGGTTTGTTTCATTTTTATGTTTTTGGTTTGTAACACATGGGCATACGTGTATGTTACATTTTAGTGACATGAGTGTTACTTGCCAGCATTGTAAGTTGCACTAAGGTATGATGTCATATTTCCTTAAACAAATAATTGAAGAGTCTAGTGCAGAAATGATGTAAGTGACTTCAGATTAAAACTTAAATTCTCCCAAATATCATTAAGATAAAAACTGAGGAACCTTTGGAGAATTGAGAAATTGACCAAAAGTCACTTACATCATTTTTCACTAGTGTCTTCAATTTATCTTGAACAAATAACCCCCTCAAACAAGTGCTAACATCTTAATTCATTTTTCATTTAAGTAGATCTGAAGTTGAAAAATAGTTATAGCTGTTATGAAGTCTTGGAAGAAGCATAGCAAATTAAAACAGGACTTTGAAAACCTCATTTTGGAAAGCTACATGTAATTAACCTTTTTTTACTGAAAAAAAAATAACTCAGATTCAAAAATAAATTAATTCAGTCTTTATTTTTAAAAAAAATGAGCAAGTTTCAAGTTTCCTCTGAAATGACACCCTCTCTTTGACACCAATCTTAGACACCATGCATCATGTCCATTTGTAATTTAAGGTGCTTACCAATACATAGGGTTCCCGCGGAGTCTTAAAAAGTCTTATTTTTGATTTTGTATTTTTAAGGCCTTGAAAATGTCTTAAATTTGCCAAAAATAATGTGTCCTTGAGGTCTTAAGAGGTCTTAAATTTTGTTCCAAAAAATTGTTTCTCATGGTCAAGGTTTGAAGATTGTATAAAAAGAGCTTTGATGCAAGCAGCAATTGTTACAAGTTTTCGTTCAGCATTCGACCCACGCTCTGACTCTTAAGTAGTGTGTATAGTGTACTTTTCCTTGTACTGTTTTTTAAAAAAGGAACATATCCAGCTACTCGGCAGAATATTTACTGCATATAACTCAAGAAAGACTTTGTTTGCATGTAGAAGGGGCTTGTTTACTTTCCCTGTTTTATGCCAAAACTATTGCTGCATGATAGAACAGAAGTTACAAGTTACATAAGTTGGCCTGTATTGTAACTTTTGAATAAAAGATTGAAGAAAAATTAGGTCTTAAATTTTCCAAATGCGGGTCTTAAAAAGTCTTAAAAAGGTCTTAAATTTTGTGTGTTGTTACCAGCAGGAACCCTGAATACAGCATTTGCAAACACTTATATATTCTAAGATTTTAACAGAGAATGGGCATTTATTGAAGAAACCCACTAAGAGAAAGGGAAATTGTACTAACAACTAATTTTAGCATAACAATTAACTTAACATATGAGCAACCAAAAATTCAAATGTTCAATAACAGGTACATGTAACTTGTCAAAAACAACCACTCAAAAGTTTTGACTCATATTTTTTTAAAACTCTTTTTTTATCATTTACATTATTTTTCTACTGCAATGAGGTTGGAGTTGCTTGAGATGCCTGTTGGATTAGTTGAGATGCCTGTTTCATGTTTCAGTAACTTTAGGCAGTATTCATTTAAGAGGAGATCCTTATTCTAGAAAAAAATATGATGTTCAAGGAAGGTGACTGTCAGTATGATCTTGCACTATCTCCAGGTGGACGAAGTGCGTATCAACCAGTTATATGAACAAGCCAAGTGGACCATCCTTACTGAGGATATCGAGTGTACTGAAGAAGAAATGATGACATTTGCTGCAATACAGGTACTGTAGTCTCCAAAAATATCCATTCCCATTATGAATAAGTATTTTTGGTTTAACTGCAGAATACCTTTCCTCTCAAGAATATCTTCCAAAATTTGTCAATGGTTATTTAGATCTGCTTTCAAATAAAACTTAAAAAGTTAGAGGGTAGGGGGCAGTCTCTTCAACTGGGATTCTGTGTAGAACTTAGAAAATTCTGAGGACTGTGCACAGCAACATGAACAAATATTCTATGTTCTATTTTTTATCTCATCTATACAGTATAACCATATATGGTAGTCAAGTACCCAACCATATATGGTAGTCAAGTACCAAACCATAT
>JANSTQ010207960.1:7537-17771 GCA_026167885.1 Bergia puertoricense | reverse complement strand
CCGTCCATTTTCGATTCAATGCAGGCCATGCGACGAAGCCTGCGTGCCGATATCAGGAATAAAACTTTGCTACCCAAGCCAATCAGAACACTTGTTATATCTCCTTTATCTTATAATAGAGATTAAGAAGCGCTGAAAAGAAATTCCAAGAAAGTTTTAAAAGCTCCCCGTAGCTGTAGTTTCTATCCTTGTTTTTATAATTAAACTACTTATCGTGACAGATATATATATTTAAAAAGTTGTAATCTCATCTTTCACATTTTCCATTACAGTAAAAAATGGTTACACTTCAAAAGAAAAAACTTTAACTCTTCAATGATTTTGTTTTCTTCAAGCCTTGTAATACTAATTAAACTGCTTATTGTGATATGTCGGACAAATATGTATATTAAAAAAGTTGTAACCTCTTCTTGTAAATTTTCCTTTACAGTAAAAAATAGTTACACTACAAATGAAACAACTTTAATTCCTTAATGCTTTTTTCTCTTCAAGCCTTGTCTCAAGGATGTGATTTCCGAGTAAAAGAAATTGAACTAGGAAAATATATTGGAGAAGACATCCACGCGAACATTATTACTTTCTTGGGATTCACAAAACGCTCGGGTAAGCGGAGATGCGTTATCATACTAATAATGAATACACTGCATGATAATATGAGAAAAATATAAATATTACGTTCATTCCCACGTACTAATTTTGTGAGTGGGTCATTATAATTTTCCTTTTTGCAAAGTCCACAAATTAAGATTAATACTAATAATGACAACAGTCAGATAACAATTTTGATAACAAAGATAATGACATTGATAGTGTGCTACTCTAAATGGCAGCCGCGGCTTGAATTTTCGTTTGTAGAAGGGTTGCAGTAAACGCAGGTTAACATTATTTTCTAACGAACATGTATATTACTCCCATTTGGAAAGCAAACATTTAAAAAAAAAGTTGTTTCATTGTTTGCACGTAGTTAAAAAGGCATCAACATCGTGTATTGCCTTTTTATTCGGTTAAAAACAGGTCGAAGAAGTACGACTTCAAATATATATCGATCAAAAAACCGTCTCTTTTTAGGAGGGATATATAAGATAGGCTTTTTATCGTTAACCTTTTTATGCAGCAAATCGGGAGTAATTACACTCGCTGCCTCGAAACAGAACTCATTCGATGGCAACAGCCGATAAAGAGAGATCAAAGGTTTTGATTTGTTTGCGTTATAGTGCTACCAGTTAAGCTATAAGTTTAAAAACTCGCAGTCTATTGAGATTTACGTTTTCAAATGAGGATAACATCTGTTTATTGAATGATGAATTATAAGTGCAAAGGTGGTCGGCCGGCAAAGACAGTGCGCAAAAGTGGTCGAAGTCCCTTCCCCCATCCAGTAATACCGCATTGTCAGCGCAAAAGTTATGTCCCTACCCCGCAATACATTAATTTGTAACAGCTGAAGTTCCGAAATATAATTTGAATTTCGCGGCCACAACTTCGGAAGCGCTTTGCAGTTTCCGGTCCTTTGTTGCCATTAACAATGAACATGGCCTTATAAGGCGATTTCTGAGATTGGTGGTTTGAATAGGCTTTGTTCAAAATATCAAACCCAAAGCTTGATACGCTAACATTGCCTGCAAGTGCAGGTGTTTTGTTTTTAAAACAGCAGTGAATACGATCTCTCACTTAGATCCACTTCACATGTGCCGAACTAAATTGCAGTTTGGGTCGACCCAAATTAGTTAAGTTCGACTGTTGCGTCAAACGTCGAACTTAATACATCGATCCGAACCAGTGTGGTGCTCAGAACGCAGAACGGGTTTTCGAAAAAAAATCAAAATGGTGTCAAATACAAATTTTCAAATTCTTCTCTACTATGAATTGAGTTCGGCACATGTGAAGATCGACGTTTAACCCAAAGTCGACCCTAAGCCGTTATACCCGACATATCGAGTCGAAAGTTCGACTGAAGTCGATCCTAATGTAAGCAGTCAATCTTAATTGATTCAAACGTCAAACTTCACATGTACTTAATTCGTTGAATTTATTTTGGCACATGTGAAGTTCGACGTTTGGCCCGGGCCTTAGTTTAGGATTAGCTCTTCTATCTCAAAAACGTAATAAGCTATTTCTTTGTAACGCAGTTACAAAGTGATGAAAAGTGAAAGGTAAGATACCGATGACAAGTGTTACGGAAAACCATCTAATCGACTTATGGTGTAGCCCTTGTTTACAACCTTAGAATCTTAGTGTTTATTATGTTGTTTTCTATTTCTACAGGATTCCTGATGATAGTAATGGAATGTGCCCCATATGGAGATCTTCTCGGGTTTCTGAGAGGCTGTCGTGGTGTTGAAGACAAACATCACAACAAACTGCGAGCACCGGACAAATCAGATTTGGGGACGTATGAACTGATGTCTTATGCCAGACAGGTTGCTGACGGAATGAATTTTCTCCACAGCAAGAAGGTGAAACAAAAGAAGTTGACAAACTCCTGTCTTCTTCAATGACAGTCTGTGACTACTTGAGGGAAACGTCTGCAGATTCAGTCTTATATGTATTTTACGAAAACACTCAAAAACTTGATATTTAAATACTTAAATAATTAAATCTAATGTAGCTTTCCCTAAATCTAGGCGGGACTTACTGCTATGAGTCACGTCATGTGACTTATTGCTCTTTTCAGATCCTACACCGCGACCTCACAGCTCGAAATGTTCTTGTCAGCGAAGACTACGTCTGCAAGATTACTGACTTTGGTTTGGCGTTCGATATGGAAAAGTACGCTTATGGAGAGGCGAGAAAGGTTTGTTGACATGAAACAATTTTGATAGTTCCTGGCCCAATAAAGTATGTTCAAGCGGTATTAACTTATAACTGAGTAATAGAAGGAAGTTTCTTGTACCAAACACGAAAGGAATCTTCGACGTGTCTGACCTTATCTCCTAAGGTTGGAGCTAGCTAGGTAACCACTTTTGTCGTATTTTGTTGAAACATTTGACTTAAGTAAGGATTTTTAGCAATTACGAAAGTTTAGAAATCGAAACCACACGAGACACCAGGGTAGGGAAGATAAAAAAAAGTTGGAAATAATAAAAATAAAGATAATGAAAGTTCATACAGGGTATCTACAATAGTTGTATCTCTCTGTTATCACTGAAAGTCTTTTAAAATGGAGTGAACGACAAACAAAAAAGCTAATAAAACTCGTGAGAGACTAACAAAGATTAACAAAGCAATGTTTTTTTCCACTCCATCCCCTTGCTTATTTTATCCTTTAGAACCCTTTTATTTCTTATTGATTATGTTTACTCCCAAATAAAAAAGGCAAATTGGGAGTTTTTTATTCAACACGTTCGGGATACAAATAAAATTGCTTCCTCGTTGTATAATGATAGAAGTTTCGTGCCGTTTGTAAATAGTGTCCTTAAATGTAGAAGGGAGAGCCCAGTATTTTCTTTTCAAAGGAAATCCCTCAGAAAAGCAAATAACTTCTTTTACCAGTTTTTGTGTTCTGTAGAATTGTTTCCACCCCTGCTTTTGAACAGTTAATTTGGAGTGAAAATGTTTCTTATTCTTTATCAGTAGTATACATACAAATCCTTTATGACCTACCTGTTTATTGGTTTTTAAAGATTTTGAGGCAGCTCAGCTCCATTTCAGGCCAAATGTTATATCCTTTCTCTTCAGGGCCGCCTTCCTGTGAAGTGGAGCGCACCCGAGATTTTGGTTCAAGGGACAACCTTCAAGATATCTGCCAAGGTAGATGTGTAAGTTTTTCCAAACAATTGAAACACTAAATTTTGTTTAATATTGAAAACTATTTCAAGTTTACTGATCTACCGCAAGTCTAATTACTGTAAATACTGTAATATGTGTTATCTACGATATGTTCGTTGGGGTCTTTCTGGACAGTCTCTGTCATAGTTTTACCAAATAAATTTGACTTTAAAACTAGTTCCATTATTTGATTGTTGGTATTTGCATTCTTTTCGCTTCTAGAAAATAGCGCGTCCCATCTTCATATTCATGTACTACATAAAACAAAAAAAAACATCAAATCAAAACGTTTCAATACTTGTTCCCACAGGTGGTCATACGGCGTGTTATTGTATGAGATCTTCACGAAAGATGAGGTAATATTTACAGGGTGTGATGTTGTTATGAGTTTCATTCTTTTACAATTGACAGATTTCTCATTCTGGAAAAAAAGTGTAGTGAAGACGTCGGCTGGTTGAAATATGAATCAGATTGCTTGCCCAACAAATCCACTTCATTGATTTTTTTCTTTTTTGAGGCAAATGGCAAACTGGTTGCAATTAAGCTGCGAAGGTCATATCTGAAAGCCATTCCTCACCGTAGCTCACATATTGATTTATTCAAAGAAAAATTGTTCTAGCTTTTTTACACTTTCTAGTCCTTTATAACTGGAACAGATGAAAATACATTACCACGGAGGGTTTATCAGAGGGAAAATTACACGACAAGTATTTTATCAAAAATAAAGTTAATTTAATTAATCTATACAGCTGCCGCTTCTCTAAAGGAGGGATTTCAGCCAGTTGGTGGTCAAAAACATACAGTAATAATAGCACTACTAAAAATAATATGGAAGTATAAATTACACATCATAAGTAGGGTAATGATAAGAGAAGCTATGCGATTGCGGAATTCTTAGCGGATATTTTCCACTAAAGAATTACCTGAGAGAAAAAGACGGACGGTGGGAAAAAGTTTTTTTAAAATTGCCTGACCATTCAAACAGTATCTGATAACAATCCTCCAATCGGTCAGTTTGTTGGAAAACTAGTGAATTGATGTATTCGTTTACAGATCAATCGCATTCGAAGAAACGAAACGTAAGTTGTTTACTGTTGGGACTTACTAGTAACTACCAACTTCCAGCACAACTCACTGATGTTTTTGGATTCAGATGTAGCCGGTCATTTTCACAAAATTGCCAGCCCTGAAATCTACCAATGTTTCCTTTAAAGGAGGCACTCCGTACCCGGACTGGTCCATGTGGAAGGTCATCAGTGAGATAATGAACAACAAATACCGAATGCCGAAACCCGAACACGTCAGCGACCAAGTGTAAGTACATTGTTATAAGCTTATTTTTTGGTGTTTTGACGGCTGTTTTGATTAATATTTTGAAGCGTTAAAATCCTCTTTTGCAGAAAATAACTCATAATTACAAAAGAGTTACTGTTTATAACCTTTCTTTATGTTTTCTTGTCGTTTTGATTGACATGTTCTAAAACGAAGATCAGTAAAGCAAAGTTTCTGTGAATCGGAAACATTTTAATAGCGATGTAAGCAACAAGGAATCTAAAGTCACAGACCACCTCGACCGAGTCGCAAAAACCAATTATCCCTGTCTTAAAACAAACCGGATACATGACAGTATTAGCCTGCAATTCCAGGCCCTCGGTTTGGGCCCTTCAGTTTAGCCTTAAAAAACCAGAAAACATGAGTCCGAGCTCAGCAGCGTTTGAAAATAGGAGCGCTTGTTTCAGGAGCTATTCGAAATCCAAAGTGTTTTTCTATTTTTGCTATTGAATTCAGGAACAACAGTGATACGTTTCTTCCAGATATGAGCTGATGATGTCATGCTGGCAGGAGGACCCCGCCGACCGACCTTCGTTTGAGAAAATTCACAAAATCATTATATCTATGATTGAAGATTCGGTATGTTTCCCGGCGCTTGAGAGCGCCGGGTTCTTCGGTAATGCTTCTGGGTCATGGGCCACCATTGGCACACGTCAATTTTGCTTGCACTGCGCAAGTCATTCTCGTCGCCTGAGCCATGCGGTCACCATTTTACTAGGGTTCTGGAGTCGAGATTGGCACTGCGCAAGACAGGATGCTATTTTTGCTTGCACTGCGCAAGACAGGTTGCTATTTTTGCTTGCACTGAGCAAGACAGGACCCTATTTTTGCTTGCACTGCGCAAGACAGGGCGCCATTTTATTTGCACCACGCAAGACAGGAAGTTATCTCCTTTATTGTAGTTATTGTACAGTAAGTGTCTCTAAAAAGCTGAAGACAGCAATCAAGCTGAAGTAAAGGAAATTTAAGCCAATAATCGCAAACATAGGTTCAGAAGAAAAAAAGTGTATAAGCGTGTAGTTGGCTGTGCAAAAGATCGAGATCGTCCACTCGTGTCATCGCCAGTTCAGTTCAGCCAAAACAATTGAAACGCAGAAACTCAAATAGTTTTGAATGTCATGTCAATCCTCTTTTTGTGTTTTATTTGAGTTCATTTTACCTTTAATCGAATTGTTGGCTGGTCAAAAAAAGTAATACCTGAAAATAGAATTTCTTAAGTAAAAATGGTTCGGTAAGGGTTTGTACACAGTCATGCTACACGACATCAAAAAAATTATGAACTGTGACACTGCGGTAAATTGAGCCAAGTATCGCTAACTAAACAGCTCAATAAAGACAAGAAAGTGTATTAATGTTCAATATGCTGGTCTAATAACCAAACGCCAGGTACAGTGAAGGCCGGGGGCAAAGGTTCAGTTGAAAACAGGAAACAGGAAAGCACTGGTGAATTTTATAATTTTGAACTTCATATCAATCCTCTTCTGTGTTTTATTTATTTTCATATTTTGCTAAAATCGAATTGTCGGTTGGTCAAAAAAGAATAAAAAGTTTAATGAAAAAAGAAAAGGAAAAAAAATAATTGCGTAAGAAAAAGGGTCTGGTCAGGATTCGGACTCGGGTCCTGATCACTGCAAGACTTGAAGCATAACCACTGTGCCACGGGTCAGATTAACGATATATTATCTGAAAATTAAAACGCATAGAATTTCTGTTTGCTTATTTTATGACAACACTAGTAAACAACCAATAACGACTACTTGTTGCAGTAAAAGAATAATTATTATAGTAAAAGTTTATTATTCTGGAATTTACTTTATGGGTACTTCGAAACATAAATTTCAAGCTCACTGTCCTTTTTTATAAGAGCATGTGTGATTTGATAAGTCTTTTCTGAGTTTTGGATCTTTTGTTTAAAAAATATACATTTATGTTTATTTATTACAATAATAGAGAAGCAACTGACATCGGAATTCCTGCACTTCGCAATTCTTTGAACCTCTTTACTCCCATCAGGTTTTTCGATATATTTTCCGGCTTAACAGTACTTAAGAATTGGGGCATTCGCAACAGAAAAAGTCCAACAATCCCCCAACTTATTAAAGGGAAATGTTTCGAAACAAGTAATGAGAATTGAGCGACTCACCCTTTGAGAGTTTTGGCAGACTCTTTGAAGGGTTAAAGGGTCACAAGTAAAATTTTTTCTTGAGGTAACTAATGAACCACACGGACTACATGGTAACCTCTGTAACATGTAATTTTATTATTCTCTTTCTGATCTGTTAATTCTCGCACCACTTCATTACCATTGGTAACTTCTAGTTAGAACCTAGTCCTCAAAGACATTGCTATTGATGTCCACCGGCTTCGTGGATTTAATAAATGCTTTGTAAATAAACAGCTATTTAACAAAGAAAACGTTCGAGAACGTAAAATGGGAAAATACTAACGTCGCTGTTAAAAGATAGAAACCATAGCGCCGGTAGGCTTTTTTCCAAAAGTCAAACTGATTCATTCTTGTTATTTCGTCTGTGATTTGTGACCCGTGTGTATGATGCGATTGTGTGACGCCAAAGTGATGTATAGATACATCGAAATGCAATTTTCAGATTTAATGCGGCATTGCAAACAATTTATCTGAACAGCGAACAAAATGTTGTTAAAATATGTAACTCTCGCACACTGCCCCAGTTCGGAAGCAAAACGATTTCACTCTGCAACTCTCACATATTTATGAAAATGAACCACTTTATGGCAATAATACTACTGGATATAGGGCTGTAATGCGTTACGTACGGTACAAAGCGCTCTATAACGAAAATAAAATATGTTTTTCTGTTTATATCTGTCTAAAGAACCGTAGAAACTCTGCATTGGTCTTGGAAATGATATGAGGACTCGGTTAAATGTCAAGCTTCCTAAAACTCTCAATCTGCCTACAAGACTGTATTAGCTATGCAGTGGACATGAAAAACTATAAGCTCACTCGACTTTTTCAGCGTAAATCCACCTCGTAGTTATAAGCGTACTAAATCAAACAGTGTGTACAGAACTAGGTGAACGCCTGACCAACTCGCACAGCTTATATATCGAATGTCAGTAGTCAACGCCCTCCTAATTATAAATGACATATAATCTCTTATTCTGTCAAACAGGACTACATGGACTGTGCATTGGATATGGACAAATATAACAGTGAGCAGTACAAAAACCTGGACGAACCTTACGGTGACGACGAAGGAACTCGGGATGAGATTCAAAGCAATAACTGAGCGACAACACATCGTTTCAATGAAGTAGTTGACTTGGAAAGCAACTAGCAATATCGCCAGCTAAAAGTATCTTTAGAAAGCGAGATAGTTGTTATTCTAAACGTGGTCAGGACGTAGTTTTGATTCCAAGACGCAGCAGTAGATTTATGAAAGACTCATTAGCTTATCGTGGATCAGTTCTTTGGAACTATAGTCAACTATAATGATAAAATAACTAATTCAAATTTTAAAAAAATTGAAAGTAAGGCTTACTGCCAAAGAGTATTTTACAAATTTTAGTTTTAAAAGTTCAAGTGCCTCGACCTCTCGGCATAGAGAAAGCGATTATGTACACTTTTAGAATTAGGATTTAAAATATAGAATAATAACAGCACTTACTGATGATTCGTATCTATATGTAAATATTGGCAACTGTATATTACAGACTTGTTTATGGCATTTTATGAAGTATTTTTAAGCACATATTTAATGTAGTTATGCACGACCCCACAAGCTTTTAGCTCTCAATTTTATCGTGATTAAATAAAGGTTATTATTACCAAACGTCCGTTGAACAATGAAGGCTTTGTTTATAGAAATTTATTGAACACTTTCTGTTGCAATAATGTTTCAGTTCGGTATACTTATGATTTAGTTTACACAGGAAATATAAGCCTACGAAAGCTTATCAAAATATTTCTCGGGCTCATTTGTAAACAGAAGATATTTGATAAGGTTTTACCTATCACGCCGACATATTTTCGCAGGAGTGTTGTCGATGCTTAACTTCATTCAAAGGCCCTTTCTTCAGTCGCGCTGAGATAAGAGAAGAGCGAGCTTTAGAACAAGGTTGGTTACTGCTGTGCTAAAGCACAAGCTTCTTTATTTTTACCTTCAAAACTTTTCTTAATACGTTGTCGTAATTAAATTTGCTAATATTATTAGTGTGAAGTACAGGCAATCAAAAGTTGGAACGTATAAAACTGCCTTCGATTTCACACCATTCAAAGACGCATTCGCTGCTGACTTCGGAAAGCGGGTTAAACTTGAACTAAAAACACTTAACTTATTTGCCGTAACCAGTCAGTAACACAGCCAGTACATTACGCTGATACAGCACAAATGACATTATACTCCACCCCAAACAAATGTAAAGCATTCACAATTACTTGCTCAAATAAACTACTAGGCGTCTTCATTTGGTTTTACTGCTGTTTGAACCGGAAATTGAAGCTAACTCGTCCAATAGCCAATGAGCTCGCGCTCTCGACTATCTATTGTTAGTGAACCAATCAGAACTCGCTTGTAGTTTACATCCAAAATTTGGATGTTTTGAACGGGTCCACGCGCGATTTGTATCAGGCCTTCCTTTCTTTTCTTCCCTCTCGTCTTTTATTTTCTATTTTTTCGCTCGCGCGCCCAGAAGGCCTGATCGCAAATTAATTTTTGTATAGCTGATGATTTTTCCGTGTTGAAACAAAGATTATCTATCTACCGGCTAATTCCATCTGGCTGTGGTGCTGTGCTCCGAGGTTATACGTGGGGCGTATAGCGGCTGCCATTATACATGTGTTTGTTCCTATGTATGTGTATGACGACCTCGTCGAGCTACGTCCTCGTAATTCAGTCTCTGACTGCAACAAAGGGCGATTAGCAAGCTAGATTATTATTATTATTATTATCTATCCATCTATCTACCTACCTATCTATCTACCCCTTCCTACCTACCTATCCACCTATCTATCTATCAATCCGTCTATCTACCTACCTATCTATCTACCCCTACCTACCTACCTATCTATCTATCTATCTATCTATCTATCTATCCATCTATCTACCTACCTATCTATCTACCCCTACCTACCTATCTATCTATCTATCTATCTATC
>JANSTQ010207849.1:0-14201 GCA_026167885.1 Bergia puertoricense | reverse complement strand
AGTCAGTCAGTCAGTCAGTCAGTCTGTCTGTTTTCCTGCCTAACTGTCTGTTTGTCTGTCTGTCCATTCATCTAAATCGATTTAGATTGTTTCTAATTTGTTGGTCTTCTCGCACATAATCAGTTCTGTCCCGTCCGTAGCAGGCGTCTGTCTGTCTGTCTGTTTGTTGTCTGATTATCTGCCTGCTACCTAGTTAAGGGCTTGGGTATCTTTGCTCTTTATCTCTTCCAATTCACCTGTTTACCTGCCCAGCCCACAGAAATAGCATGTGTGCCAGTGTTAGTTACCCAGGCTGTCCTTCTCTATCAGTCTGTCTTGTCGAGCTAATATGGAATAAATCATTCTTTGTGTACCCGTACCCCTTGCGCCAAAATAAGAGCCTCTTCTACGCATTTATATATATTTTTTTGAACAACTGAGTGCCGCAGCGACAAATAACGTTCCCAAACAGACAAAGATAAAACATTTGAATTACAAAAAACACCTGCGTTCAAGACTGAACCAAAGGTCAACTAAGCAGGTTCTTTTACCTGTGGTATCTAAGATAAATGTAGAGTTTTAGGTTCTTACAAAAAGGGTGCTTAAAAGGAGTCTTTCTCTTCCCCTCCCCTCCCCCCAATCCAATTTTTTCTCCTCTCCCCAGTCTTTTCTTTTGTACTCGTCCAACATGGTGCCAGAAATCGGATTTTCCGTTGCCAGCTACGCAGGCTATGCTTAAATGTTCTTTTGTACCACAAAATGTAAGGCCAAGTCATCTCCAGAGGGCCTCAGGTGCTCTATCTCTCTTTCGACTTTAAAGTGCGTTTTAGTTTCAGTTGGTATCTCAAAAAAAAAATTTTTTTCATTATTATTCACACTCTATCCATAAACTAAAGTGATTCTTTGCAAGTTCGACGGCGAGCAGCCTTTTAAAAGATCTTGTTTAATTGAAGAACCTGTCTAATTTTGTGCCAAAGAAAATGGCAGATACTGCCTCAACTGTATCCAAAGACAAACTGTTCCAATGTCCTGCTACAAACTTTTATGATAGAGCAATAATAAAATTTGACATAACGTAATATGCTCATAACACTAAAGTGATTCTTTGCAAGTTCGACGGCGAGCAGCCTTTTAAAAGATCTTGTTTAATTGAAGAACCTGTCTAATTTTGTGCCAAAGAAAATGGCAGATACTGCCTCAACTGTATCCAAAGACAAACTGTTCCAATGTCCTGCTACAAACTTTTATGATAGAGCAATAATAAAATTTGACATAACGTAATATGCTCATAACAATATACGTAAAAAGGGTAGGTTATACAATAGAGTATTTTGAGAAATAAGACGCAACTGCCCTATTTCATTATCATGTGGTGATGGGATCACGATGCCGGGAGGCGGCGACGTTCAAGGAAGAGGGGTGGGGAAGACGTTTAGGGAGAGGAAAGGATGTGCTTATTTCGAATCTTGAGTATGAAACAAAACTTCGGAAAAGGTTGGTAGATTTTCTTTAACCTTGGTCACTGACCCAGCTAGCACATGACTTCTTCTACATCACTCTTAACCTTATAAGGAACTGACGAAATCTGTCCCAGCGCGAAGATATCATCGCAACTATTTCAGTCCTGAAAATCTAAGGTTTCCGGCTTCCAGGAACACATCTGGAGTCGATTAAGCAACAGAGCATACGTGTTAGCCTCTACAATTTACTTTTAGGCGTGTTGCATGATCGAGACGACAAACACGAGAACGGAAACACGAACTGTTAGCTGCCTCGGCCAGTTCGGATCCTTTTTTCACATGATGATCTCAGTTTTCAGTATCTATTTTTTTGTAATTATATTTTGACATGAGTCTGAATGTTCTTAATTTAGTAAGGCTTTCAGTTCAATTGTTAAAAAAGGAACTCCGATCTAATTCTTGCTTTTTGTGAATTAAATGTACAATATGAAATCTGTCCACCGATCAATATTGAACGCATATTTCTAACATCCAAACAGATTGGAATTGGGAACCTGACACTTGAGTTGAAGAGATATCTTCGGTAAAACATTGTATTATCAAGGATGAGAACAATTTAAGGCTAAAAAGCCCAAAAAATTAAGAACAATCAAAGTGATAAAACTAAAAGAAATTAAAAAAACAAAACAAAACAACAACAACAACAAAAACAACAGCAACAGCAACAAACACTGATAAAACTTACTTAAATAACTATAAATTCGTGCGAAATTGTCCTGTTCTTACGCGATATCATAGTATAAAACGTTTTTCTAAATTGATTTTTCTAATATGTTTATAAATGTTCTTTATTTAGCTTCAGCCTCATCTTAGTACGTTCCCGATTTTAGTTCCAAATTTTTTTCACCGTTTTGTTAAAAAACGTTCCTAAAAAAGAAAGAGGGTACAGATTTAGATATAATTTGAATTAAGAACTTTCCTTTTTCTCTTAATCCAATATATTACTATCGACTCCTTTTTGGTTTCACGTATACCTGATAGATCACGCCTTAACCTTGGGGTCTTGGAGAGTATGACCGCCGCTATTTGTCGTTAGAAGGTAATTTAATATAACATTTTAGACTGATTTCAGTTGCAACATTAGAAACAGCAATGTCTTGGTGTTTTTTAATGACTAACAAATTAGTTCTTGTCTCTTTGGGGACTAACCGCAACAGCTAGAGAAAGAACTTTTATTACAATCACAGGCGGCCCAAGCTATCAGTGAATTAGCTTGGGTGTCCGTTACACACCGCGATTTTAAGTAAATGTACGGGAAATTTTAATTTTCCCCAATAATGCTATGAAAAACAATAAAGTTCGCCATTTATCACAAGATTCTTGTTCAGTTGTCATTTCTTGTGTTATTGGTGCGTTTTGGGGTGGTTTGGAAGCGAATTGAAGGCCACCCCCAAACGCTCCATTATTAATTAACACAAGGAATGACAACTTGGATAAATGGATAAATAATTTTCGCGCAATTTGTAGCAGCCTTTCAAATTGTAAAAGGGAACTTGGGTAGAGCATTTCTAAAACTGTAATAGGGGTTTGGGAATGAGGGTTTAAAATAAATTGTAAATAGTCTCTTTTTCTTATCTATCGTATTATCTCAGTACCTTCATCAAATCGTTTTTTAAACTAGATTGAGGACAATATTGTGAACTCATCAGCTTTTAATGTCAAATGTCACACTCATGCAGGGGAAGTCTTTACTGAAATGATTGATAAATCAGATTTACCAAGTCTATTGATCAAAGACTTCACAATTTCCTCTTTTGCACTGACATTCGTGGCAAAATCTCAAAATAATCAAAATTTTTCTTGGAATTGGAAAACACTTGATGAGAGCAGACGAAGCTTCTTAATCCCTAACTCCGGGATAACTGCATTAGACAGGAATTAGTTTTCGAAAGCCTCTTAAAGGCTGAAGTCAATCATCGGGTATAAATATAAAGTTGCGAGAAGGACTTTTCGTAGTTTTCTAAACAGTGCTAAAACGTGGGATTTATTAGGGAGGGAGAGAGGGAGGGAAACTTGAGGGAGGAAGAGAGGGAGGGGAACTTGAGGGAGGCGACGGTGGACGTGGGGGAGTGGAAGGATAATCTCGTGCATGCTTCAACGTTTAGCATTGGAAATTAGAGCTATTATAAACAATCAGATCAGTACGAAATCATATCATAGATCACATAGGATAATAGCCAAATGATTTCGCGTACAGTTCTCCTATTCGGATTACCGCTACACGACAGCCTCATCCTGTCTTAGAATATTCTTGATGGGTTCCCTCTGGGGGACCGGAACCGTGAAACTAAGTCATTTCGCGTATTCGCATGCACCAAAGCTGAAAGAGGTAAAAGTAAGAGCGCAAGGGACATTCTCAGTTTTATTTTTACCTATATTGTGTAGGCGTATTTGCTACCGCCTGTGTCGGAAATGCAATTATCTGGCGTTGGAACATTCTTTGAGCTCAACTATTATAAACATCCCAAAGTCTCATGATTGTATTGAACTACTGGTACATGAATACAAATCCAGCCACACGCGAGCTACATAGCCTGCGACAGCAAACGAACTAAGCCTGAGTAAGGACTGGAAGTCAGCCGTCAGCCGTCTGCACGCAGGCTAGAGATACATTAATTGTAAACTGCTTTTCACTCACAGATTGTGTTCACGTAACGTCAAAATTCGAAAATCTAAATTTACTAAAACACGAATTCAGCAAAACTATGCTTTTAAAAAGATTCAGATGTCTGCATCAAAAACATTTTTTGCATCGATATTTTGTATTTGGTGACAATCCGTGACTCTGCATGTTTTCCAAATGACATGAAAACCTATATCTTTGGCAAAATTACAATTTTACGTGTTGATAAAGCTTTAAATATGATAACTAAATGTTTTTAAGTCGGGAAGCCTTTCCGGTCAGTGAACGGGATTTTGTGTAAAGATACCAATGGGCATGCTTGTTTTAAAAAATAGGAACTACTTTATAAGAACAGCGAGGCTCAAATCGCCTCGTAAACTTGAGAACAATTTAAGATCAATCTGAGGCTATAGGAATACTTTGAGCCACTGCCAAAAATCTTTCAAGACGAAATATTAAAATTCGTTACTTAACCCAGTTCAGTATATAATACGCTAAAGTTTTAATGTTTTCGCAAACATTTTGTTTTCTTATGTAAAACTGATTGCTAAAAATAAACAACTCCACATCTCGTGTTTGTTGAGTTAAATGTACAGTATCAAATCTCTCCGCTGATCAATGAACGCGTATTTTCAGTGTCCAGATTGGAATTGGCAACCTGACACATGAGTTCAGTACAAACTTGTAGATTAAAAAAAGAACAACTTAAGAACAATTTAAGGCTGAATGGCCGAAAATTTAAGAATAATGGGCCTGGCCAAAATATCTGGTTCTTATAAATAAAAGTGTTTACAGGTAACGAAAATAACTTTTTTAAAAATTCTCACGACCCAGGAAACTAAATCTTAAAATGCGTGACGAATTGCTATTCAACTCGTTAAAAGATTTCACAGTTTTCTGCTGTGTTATCACGTTGTTTACTCAATGTAAAATCAATTGGTTAACACACCCTTCTCAGCCGGATAACATAGCGCGCAATCACCAAAGTCAGGGAAGCCAGCCAAGGTCAAGTTATTAAAATGGAACGTGACGAAATAATTTATACCTTGTTCTTTCAATACAGGATGGTGGGAAAATTTTGCCATTTCAGCGCAAACGGCAACAATTTTACATTTTATGAAATTGAAATACCTTGTTTTGTTTTTCATTTTAAAATTCGTTTTAACTTTTACATTGCGCACCGTGGAACTTTAAATATAGTTGTTGTCCTTTCCGACTTTATCAGCGTCCTGTCTGCGATGGCAAACAACACTTTGATCACGAATATCTTCGTTATTGTCACACCTAACTGGTCCGCCGGCTGCTTGTTGTTCTTCAGCAATTTGGAAAAGTTTTGCAAAATGTTCCGAGATGTAAACCAAAACGTAGGACAAGGGAAGCTTACTTTTTACTAACTATGTATACAACAACACTTTGCCTTGCATCTATTATAAAACTCTGGGAAAGTTTCATACACTTGGGCCGGGTTATTTCCGTTAAATCCACTCTTTTCTTTCCTACAAGACGAAATGAGAATAGTGTGAAGGAGCAACCAGACAAATAACTGAGCTGGCGGAAATTAAAATTTCGCTTTTTTTCATCCCTTCCAGACCTGGTTCCTTTTCCAAGAAGCGAAAGTAAAAACCTCTTCCCTCTTGCTTAAGATGCTGCGCAGTCTTGTTATTGTAGTGTATCAACTATCATCGCGTTTGTAAAAAAAAGTTTTAAAAAGTAAAAGTAGGAAAACAACTTACAGCAACTAAAAATAAACAAATGTAAACCCTAATCTATGAGTTTTCGTTTTCGTTCTTGTTCACCTTATAACATAATACTGGAACATGTGAAAACCGGTAACTGAAGAAAGTACATCAGTAATCTTTAATTCTTAGAAAAAAAAAGTTGTCAGCACTTAATCATATGAGTATCAACTTCTGCAAGTTTAGACACGTGAAACGCTGTCGGTAGTGTCGGAAGTCTGGTCTTATCCAGACACCCAATGAGTTGACCTCTCAACAGGTTATAAAATGACTCTTGGCAGATCATAACTTGTTTTACTTTTTTTAAAATTTAAAGCAAGCAATTGCGGTGACTGCAACTGTTTTACCACAACGTTCTGCGCAAGCAGGCAAGTGTACCTAGATTTTTGCCGCCAAATACTAAAGCTTGATTATCTTTGATGCTTGAGTGTTAAAACAAAACTACTTACTAAACTATTTTCAAACAAAAAGTTTTCTGCATTCTTTCAGTCCTTACTATAAATGAGTTAAATTTTCAAGGCAAGACGCCAACTTTTGTCAAACAGAAAAAATTGTCTTTTCGTCTCTTTTTTAAAAAAAATGTAAAAATCTTTATTGCAGTATTCAGTTTTTACAAGCGATATTTAAACTTTACAATTTCATATACCACAATACAAAAGTACTCACTAAAATATACTCGATATATGTACATTACTTATGGGTCCATATGCCCTTAAGCTACTCAGAGGTTATCTAAACATATTGTTTCGAACAAAAGAACATTACAATCAATTAATCTATCATAGTTTCAATAGGTGTGTTTATCTAAGCCATGCATGCATTGGCACATCCACAACTATAGTCTATACACGTCAGTACTCCAAAATCCAAGTCAAAGATAAATTCTTTTAGAAGGCCAAACAAATTTACAAGAGCTAAATACAAAAAGGTAGAAGCAACATCTTTTCAGTTTTCAAATCGTGTGGGGCATTGTAATGATTGTAAAATATGTTCAAACTATGCCCAAACATTTTACCTGGAATGATTCCAAAAAAGTGAGTTTCATTTGCATTTATCAATTGTCTGGAGTGTTCGGGATGGACGACACACGGACAATGAACTTCAATCCCTTTCAGTCTATGTAAACCACAAAAAAGTAAATTGCTAATACTAATTAACAGCTTTCAATAAATTTATTCTTTGAGGACGTTTTAAGGGGGCTTATATTTAAGACACGTCGTACAACAGTTGAAGCGAGAGTAAAACAAATGTGGTAAAAACATGACTACAACGAGCAAAAAAAATTATAGCAACAATGAAAGCACATGTCATGGGGAATGCTGACAAACTGGGTTCGGTGTATTGTGTTAAACCCGACCAACGTAACTAGCTCCTGTCGCCTACTCAATGAGCATATTTGTGTGGTCCATGTCTTGTCGTATTTGGTTTCACAACAACAGTTATTTTAAGCATAGAATTTGGCAGTTCTTTCAGCAAATATGCGCAGCACATCCTTCTTTAGACAAAAGTTTTTAAAAATCCGTTATTCAGTTCCTGTTTACGATATTTTGTTGGGGTTATTATCAAGGGAAATTCTTTTATTTTTTAAATCACGAGAAATCTTTTCTTTTGACAGAGTGAAATAATTGATTTGTTGAAACGCCGGGCGTTGGTGAGTCCGAAGTACAAATTGAGAATTGAGGAGAGCATAAAATAAATGCACGCGAACCGAACACTGGTCACTGCAAAATTAGACGGAACGTTTTCCTACTACAACTTTTGAACTTAGTACAAAATCAATTATATGCACCTTTATGTACATTTCAAGAACTATACCGCGGATCTCAAAAAAAGTGCAAACTTGTATACATGTATAGTGCCACACATGTACATAGTATTGTGCAAACACTTAGATGCGAAGACAAGATTTCCACAACACACTTTGTGCACACTGCTTGATGGTGAAGCCCTCGCTAAATATGTGATCCAGAGATTAGTTATTTTTCCGTTTTTGCCAAAAAGTTGTCAAAAGGCTTTAGGTAATGATAATGCTATAATAATAATTTTAGTAATAATAATAATTTTAGTCTAATCAATGCCTAGCAGTAGACTAGAACTAGCAGATATCGATATTTGTTTTAAAAAAAAGCTTATACATTGAGGGTAAAAGCAAATAAAAATGCAACTTACATACTTTTGACATTATAATTTCCATTTGTTGGCTTTAGGTACTTTCAGGGCATTTTCCCTCGTTTGTGTATTTGTAAAAAGAACAACTTTAAGAACAGTCCGAGACTGAAGTTACTCTAAAGCTAGCATAAGAATGAGAACACCGAGCCACGGTCGTAACTATCTGGTTCTCTGCAGGTTATTATAAAAAAACAAGCCCAAATATAGTTTGTGTTGCTACAAGCCACAAACCAACTCTCTCATAAGATACAAAAATACCAAGACTATCGTTGATTGTATGAAAAAACATCTTCGAGAACAAATATTTCAAACGTCGAGAATAAAAAAAGGAAAACAAGGAATCATTTCAACAACAAAGAATAAAAAAAGCTTATATTCTTAAAACACATTGAGGCTCACTAACAAGAACGCAATAGTTTCAAACCAAATGTTTTCTGACCTAAACATGGCAGATCGAATATATTCGTGTAATCTCAGGAAAATATTTATAACTAACCCAATGACGCAAGATCTTGATGAATAGACTAAACAAAACAACGATGTATTTTAAAACTTTGATCTGGTGCCTATCGTGCCATGAACCGTCTATGTTGTGTCACCTAAAAATTAAAACTGAATACTGAAACATATCTTAACGCCGTAAAAAGTTTGTCACGGTTATTTTTTGGCTTTGTTTTAAACTCGTGTAAGTTTGCAATCAGGTCAACTTGATTCCAAAAGATTTCGCTTTTAAGCAATCAATGCCTTATGGTGCAAAAACTGCTTTGTTTTAAAATCCGAAATCATGTGTCAACTGATAAGATTTCATTGAATATATATATATATATTTTAATCCTGTTACATTGATTGCCCATTTGTAATTTATTCAACTATTAAAACAAATTAAAACATTGCTATTGCTTTACCCCTGAACTTTAGCAACTAAAGTTGAGCCAAATCAATAATTTACGATCCTCAGCTCTTGAGCAGTTTCATTTTGCCCCTTCTCAGTGAAACTTGAAAACAGCTCGATCGGAACACGACAATATTGCAACAGAAACACACCCCAAAACCTCTCAACCACGAACAAAGGACGCTAAAACAAGCGCTGAAGTCCTCAATTGATGAGTGATCAAGAGAAATGTTTTTACACCGTAAATCAGACGGAGGATGTGGGCTGAGATTGTGAACCGGCACAACAACCCAAAAGCTTCAGCTTTATACATCCTCTTTCTTCCTGTTTACAGTTTTTACATGATATACAATAATCAATACAGAACTTGGTCTTTTACTGAATACCATATCATTAGACTAACGAGCCATATGATATTCCGCGTGATATGAAAATTGATTCTATCCGAAACTTACAGCTGTCGGAATGAATTGTATAATTATTGGAGCAAAACGCTGCGACTGACGATGGCTAATAGTTTTTACAAAAATACCGGTTTATCATAGCTATTTTAGGCCGTTCTAAGGCGGAAAAAAGTAATTTTAATCTCATGTGCTTCATAGAATCGATTGATTAATCAAAGATACGACTGAAAGGAGTTGAGTGACGTTGTCCATAATTTTGACAACCATTTAATAAGGATGAAGATCTTTGTAGAAGACAATAAACATTTCGTTTCTGGTTCTTATACAGAGATCAATAAATACAAACTAATAGAGTGCTTTCTTTGTATTAAAATCAACGAAAATTAACCCATGTCAAAGTGACTAGCACCTCGAAAAGACAATAGCATACCTTTGATATTTGAAATCTGAAACCCGAATGGAAGACTTTCCTATGCAATAAACTTAACACGTTTCTCCCCGGTATAGAAAAAGGTGATTTTAACAAATATTTACTTTGTACCAAAAATTGCATTAATATTCTAATTTTTCCATAACTTACTTGATAATCTCAATTTTAAAGTCATTTGTTTCATGTCATACATACATTCATTCATTCATTCATTGTGATTTGATGGAATGTTCTGTGTTTGCAGCATTTCGTGTTCACTGGCTCATTTCATGTCTCAGGAAGTGTCGGGACAGATCCAGTAATGAAGATAGCATCGCGAGGACCCATCGCTTGGTCCTCCATTGGGAAAAAATTTTGATTTCCCCCTGCAGATACACTTGTACTGTTGGTGTCCGGAGATTGGGTTTGATTTATATTCTAAATTGTACTCGGAGGTGCCGTAGGTTGAGCAAGTCACTCCCAAAACCTTTTGTCCTTGCGGTTCATGCAAAACAACGTCACTGCCTGATCCCTGCTCGTCTGCTGTGAAAGGAGTGCTCATCATCACAAGATACTGACATTTGGTGAGATTTCCTGGTCCTTGTAGACCTATCGCCCCCTTTGGTCCCTGTGGACCAATTTCTCCCTTCTCTCCTCGAGCCCCTTGAGGTCCTCGCGGCCCTCGTAAATCGCTAAGGTTGTATTTTGGCCCTCCAGCACCAGTACCGATCACCGTCGGTCGTTCTTGAAGTTTCCTGAGTTGGTCTTGTTGTTCCCTGTTGTTCTTCTTCAATTCTCTTATAGTCACGTCTCTTTTCACAACCATCGAGTACAAGGCAGTAATATTTACTTTGAGATCTTCCAGGACTTCTTGGACGTATTCATCTGGGGAGCTCGACGCCGCGACAACAGTGTCTTTCTCTGGTAGAATTTCCTTCTTGCAAGGGCAACTCGGGGCCACAACTCCCAACAGTACCAAAAGAGAAGCGATCAAGGCCACCAGGGCTAAAACGACAGCCATAGCAGCAAGGAATCGCCAAAAGATCTGCGCACTTCCTTTCGTGCTATTCCCGCTTTCACAACTGTCCGAGGAGCCAGAATTTTTGTGCGTACGGGCATTTTTTCGAAAACTCGTTTGCTCATCAGATCGCGGGACTCTTTCGTAAATGTCGTTGACCTTCTTTCGCGGTCTCTGGCTTGGGGTACGACCATGGAGTTTGACTTGAGCTGCCAGTCTGTTCATATCCTCATACTCGTGCAAAGGCTCATCATGGAACTCCTCGCGACTGTTTTCGTAAGAAGGCGATCTTGGAAAACGATGCCTTGACGGGATGGACGAGCTTGGCGGCGGGGGCAGAGGGAATTGTTCGTCGTCGAACTCATCCTCGTCGATAGAGCCCTTGTACACTCGGTTTTGGATCATTGGGAATGCCGATCCTGTAGAGCTCACACTTGCCATCTTGATATTGTTTATATACGAATTTCTCGTTATTTGACGCAAATGTAACAGTTTTCACTTTCACGTGTTTCAATAGTACCGCTTAACGTAATTAGACAGTTCCCGCAAAACCTTTGTGTTTCAATTTCGCGATGGTGGGAAAATTATCAATATTTGACCTGGTTCATTCATAGACGCTGTTTCACTAGACTGCGTTTATGCACATACGCAGCCAGCTTTATCTGTATCCCGTTTCCACGAGGTTACAAGGTTACTAGATGACAGGCGGTGGAGCTTTGACGTCATAGTCTATAGTTCCAGGCTCCGCAGTCTTATAATTACAGTAAACACCAGTTAGTGGTCCATTAGATTAGAGAACAATAGGCGTAATGCAATCGATATAACTTATGGCTACAAATCACAGGAAATGTTGATTTATAATTGGCAACTCGTTTGCCGCCAGAATTACTGAAGCACAAAAGAGTCTGTTGAAATGCTAATTTGGTTGCAGAAAATGCTAATTTGGTTGTAAGAGAGCATCAACAATTGCCCTTTTTGAAAACAGAATGAATATCGTATCGTTTTGAATTAGCTACTACTACTGCACGTGCCCATGAAATCCAATAAAGGGTGTAAAAACAGTTTCTTGGCTCGATCTCAACACGTTTACCTCAGGGGACACTGCCGACTCAACCAGTTTCAGCTGGTGAGTTGGCCGACTAAGCTTGTCACTAATGTCAGACATTTGTTGTGGTTGTTATACTCTGGAATGTGATTTCATAATTTATTATTCCTGTCACGCTGGGATAGAACAGCGTGAAGATCACATACACAACAGAGCTGCCATCAACATGGCAACCCAGTTTGCGAATTTTTTAAAATGATCGCAAATGGCTGAAGTTGTCTCCACGTCGGCAAAAAAGCACAAACGGGATGTCGCAAAGAGCAACAGTAATGAAGAAACACGAAATCACAGAGAAATCACAACTATTATGAAGCTTGTGCATATCAAGGAAGATTTAAAGAATGCCAGGATTAAATCCGCCATCGAGAAAGGAAAACAAACAATGTTAACTTCAGAGAGCAAAGGGGTTTGCCTCAGCAAATTTGAACACAGAGGCAAAGACGGAAACCTGGTCGTTTACACACAGGACGGAGCTAACGATCATAGAAAGCCTGTGAATTACAAAGTAATAACAAGTTTTAAACCTCCTGACAGCTTAAGAAATCAGCTTTTCTTTCCTGCCGACTCTTCGCTTAGTTCAAGGAGACGTGAGCATATCAGTGAACATCAAACCGAGTCAAACACGCGAGCCAAAATTCGGAACCGCACAACTCGTATAAAAACTCACTCCAAATCAAAAACGGTATTACCGAGCTTGAATCAGCCTGACAAGGATTTACAAAAACAACCGGACTCTTTTGAACAAATACTGACAAAATACAAGAACAAGAGAGAACAAGAGAAACAATTACTTGGACTAGGGGCTCAACATACGGAATTTGCCGACAAGTTGAGAAGCCTGTACATTGAGAGAAAGCGTGAACGAGACAGAATTAGAACAAGGTTTAGTGTTTCAGAAAAGATACGCCAGGAATATGTTAAAGAAGAAAGCAACGAAGCAGATTTCACTCGGGAAATGAATAAACTCCCCACAATTAAATTTAAAATTGACGAAATAAAAGATCGCCGAGAGACTGGGGGGGAAGAAATGAAGTCAGAGTTAGCAACAAGGGACAGAAGACTTCTTAAAGTTCCGCCAAACAAGCGACCAAAACGAACGTTGCCCAAACTCTCACGAAAAGAACTACTTGCAGATTTAGAATACTACAACGCGCAGTTTGTGAATCAATACGAAACTGTTCCGATCATGTTCCCCAAGATATAAATGGCATATGTATTAAATAAACCAATTAAAGTATCATGTTTTAAAAATGTATTGCAAATTGAAATTAAAGTACGTGAACACTCGCATAAAAAGAACAAGAGGATTAATTACCTCCATTTTGCTTGGGAAAAGCCCTGGTTTTTTGCGGTTTATAAGTAGCATTTAACTCTATTTTATGCATATGTAAGTGTTGGCTTCGTTAAGAACTCATTCAGTTCCGAGACAAAAATTACAGCAAATTTATGGAGACTGTTCAAATTGTTATGTATCGGATTATAACAAAAAAGTATCTTTAAAAAGATACCTTAAAAATAAAAGATACCTTATCCTTTAAAATAAGAAAGAAAAGAAGGAAATTGTTAAAGAGATTATTTCCTTAGCAAGAACAGCGGGTTAAGGCAAAAACTTCAAAACATTTTAAAACTCCATATAATCCTATAACCAAAATTTTGCGTTGAATATAAACTGGAAGCGAATAATTCAGTGCCAACAATCCCAAAATGCGATAGTCATTTAGTTTCTAAACCGAAACCTATCTGTTAAAAACTACTGATTTTGTACGGTATATCGAGAGGGTCAAAATGGGGAGGATGAGGAAATCTCGTTTTACGCCTAAAATAACAAATAAAAAAATAAAACCTGCAGGATTTTTATATTTTAGGTCATTATACGGTTTCGATTGATAAAAAAGAATTATCACGTTAAAAATATTCAAATTTTACGCTTTACACGCGATTGGTTCTCAGTCAGGTCGTTTTGCGACTTACTTTTGACCCCACTATGAATCTCTTTCCAACCTACTTATCCATTTTGTAGTTCTGTAAAGCTTTAGTAAAAGTTACCGAATTTAACTTGCGAGAAATTTTGTTTTAACGGTGGTTTTGTGATAATTGTGGTTGCCATCAGTAACAAAGTAAGTAAAAGACTATAAGTGCTGATAGATTCAATGCATATGGTTAAATATAATTTGCACTCAGCTGGTTCCGTGCAGAATGTGCGTTTTATACACTGAACCCCCTTTGCCAAGTACAAATTGTGAAATTATGTTAACACACTGACATAATAATAATAATAATAATAATAATAATAATAATAATAATAATAATAATAATAATGATAATGATAATGATAATGATAATGAT
>JANSTQ010207738.1:0-17778 GCA_026167885.1 Bergia puertoricense | reverse complement strand
CTTGTTAGTTAGCAATTTTAGAGCGAGAAGTTGGCCAAGCGGTACTGCAGAATAAAGAGCAAGAAAGAAGAAAGAAGAAAAAAGTCGTTGCTTCTTGACAAATAGAGGCACACTATATACTGGAACCGACCGTACTGTAATAATACAGCTTACGGCTGAATAACCTATGTTTATTCTTTTATAGAAAATTAGCGTTTGAAGAATTGCATTCTGGGATAGTTGTGGGGGAAAGCAGCACCAATTCTATTTCTATTTCTGGAATGGCGATTTCACAATATTTTGCAGCTGCAGGGCAGAACTGTTGAGTTAAAGGGAACTAACGGTAGAAGAGTGTAAAGATCTGTGACAGTATTAATAACAATCCCAAACTATTCGCATGAACAAAGCAATAGCTCAGTAAAGTTATGTTTAAGGATTTTATCCCGTTTTGAGAAAACTGGTGTCAGACGTTGCTCCGTTTTCAGTCGTAAAAACCCAGCCTTCTCTTTCATCTAAAATTCTCGTTCCTTTTGCGAAAAGTAAATAACAGGGGCAGTAGTTTATCAGTTTGTGTTTTCTTAGGCAACAATCAGAAAATAATTTTACTTGATTAATTGAAAATACTGCACCCCTCCCCCCAAACAAAAATAAGCAACTTCACCGAGGACTTTTAAGATGCTTGTGTATCTCTAATTGCAAGACGGGGTGTTGACTGGGTTTTTTTTTGTCAGCTCCTGAAGATGAGAAGGAACAAGACGGCAAAGTTTGGATTGAATTTGATGACGGCGACAGCGGTATTTTTCCCTTCTGTGAAGTGCGGCGTATTCTCTCAGGGCGGCCTGTGGAGGGTGAGTATTGTTCTTGTTGCCTTGCAAACAAAATTAGCTATTGCCATGGTAACGACAATAATAACAATATCAGTTAAAATATAAACAAACAAACTGAATCTCTAAAGTGACACGAGGATAAGCGAATTATTGCTTTCTGTTACTTAGCATTACATCGCAACACGTTGCAACGGCATCGCAGCATATCGTATCATATCAAAATCTATCAAAACACAAGGGTTTTTAAAAACACTAAAGTATTTCTTATTTTGCTCTTCGTCGACTGTGAAAGGTCAACCATGTTAAAACGTTAAAGTTAAAGTTAAAGTTTGCTCACATTTGGTTGGCAGGTATTGTATCATGGTTGAAGCAAACTCTTTAATTAACACTAAATTGTGTTTCATGTTTAGACGCAGAATCATCGACCGCTGTTGTTCCTGTTGAACCGAAGAAGCGAACACGGGCGACGTACAATAGTTGTCGCGCCAGCGCTAAACAGGACTGTAACGCAAGCGAAAGTAACTCGTACAGTGACAGCTCTGGGGACGAGGAAGGCAAGGTAACCAAGTCCAGAGCCAAGGTAGAGAACAACACTGACCGCCTTCAACAAAAAGGCAAACTACAAAGTAATTATGACGTCAATGGCGATGACGTCAAAGCTCGCGAAAGCTTAGAAAGTGATTCGGAGAGCGAAAAACGAGCTTCCAAGAAAGACAAATATCACTTAAGAAAAGGTGAAACAAAGACGCGACGGTGTGAAGACGTTTTGAATAAAGTCGCCGAGGAATCTAAGTCGGACTCTGAACAAAATGCTTCGGCTACGTCCCGTCAGTCAAAACGAAAACTGCAAAAATCCTCACGAGACTTAAATCGCTCAAGCAAAAACCGCAGGACGTTAAAAGAGCGAACAAAACTCGCCTCAGGCTTCATTGACTCCTCGGACCAGGTTGACGAGTCGACATCTGATGGAGAAAATATGACTGAGAGTAAAGGAATAAAACCTAAAGACTCTTCAAAGTACTCTGATCTCGATTTAAGAAAGAAATCCTTGACTTTGTCACTGACCAGCTCCACGCGCTCCAGTGGATTTAACTTTCGAAATAGTGGCGGAGAGAGCCCTAGGACCGAGCGTGACGAGGATAGCGAGTCATACAGCGACACGTTTGACGAGAGTCCGCTCGTGGAGAACAAACAATTCCAGGTATGTGCTGACAACTGTGTTACTTTTCTCGTCCTCACACTTCCTTCCGTAGAGCACTATAGTTATTTCTCTCGATTTCATCAGTTTCAACTGTCAACTCTCCTACGCTGACCGAGAATCGCAAACTAACAAAGTTAGTTTTACAAGTCAACAACAACCACAACTATTTATTTAATCTACTTTTTACAAATTTTTGGAAAGAGTGCAAGGCAGAGAAAATATAAGTAAACATAAGCACCATAAGAGCTTATAAAGCCTGAGTTTAATGCACAAGCATCAGCAGATGCATTGATATAAGCATTAGCAGACTTGGAACATGGTAAAAGTGTAGGCCACATCTATGTGTATATGCATAAACACAAGCAGATACACAGAGATCAGGGGCGTACGCATACTTGAGGATGTTTGAATGGCTACTTGGCATTTTTAACCATATTTTTATTTGTTATAGCCATAACCACTTAATTACCACTGTTTTCATTTATTTTTTTCAAAAACAAATGTTGTCAGTGAAATGGTTAAATAAATATTGTTGTTGTTGTTTGCAGGCCCGGCTAGATCTAGGAGGGTCTGGGGGCATGCCCCCCCCCCCCCTTCCAGGAAAATAAAAAAATAGAACTCCCAAAGTCACATTTCATAGCATTCTGAGAATAGTGTTAATATCTGGCACTGCTTAGCAATCAAGACCTCAAATTACGAAATCGATAGGTTTCTAGACGAAATATATTGAAATTAAAGAAATTCAAACTTAGGACAACTTCCTATTTCAGCTTCACTACACGTGCTATACTCGACCTTATAAACGCCTAAACTACCCATAATACTCTGCTTCCGACTGGAACCTAGACCCTACTGGGTCCGTGCCGTAGAAATATCAATTTTCTGTCTAATTCGTTCATTACATTCACTCAATCGCGAGAAATTACATTTTTCAAATATCTGTTAAATACCGGAATATAATTCCACAAAAAACGTCCAGTGTCAATAAAACTATGTACAAATATCGTTGCCCTTTTTAAAAAAATTACGTTAAAAGCTTTGTTAATCTTTGTTTATACTGGTTTTTAAACACGGTTTTTAAGATTTTAAACTCTTTCAATGATTTAAGTAAAACTTTATTCACCGTTTTTTTTCTAGTTAATGGTTTTCTCTTTTAAACAACTTTTATTTTTGCTGTCAAACAAATTTGCAGGCCTATAAGCTGCGCACGCATTGGGGATAGTGAGAGACATACATATGTTGGATCCAGGAGTGTTCAAACGAGTGCAACACCATAAAACATGTTGCATCGCGTCGGACTATATGTCAGCAATGCTCTTACCCATTTCCTCTCCTCCATTTCGAGATAGCTTTTCTCCCTTTTGTCTCTTAAATTACAGTCTTTGCTGAAGACAAAGGCAAAGTTGCTCCTCCAACAAATCGATTAGATCATTGGTCTCACTGTCTGACCATCTTTTTGCTTTTGCTCTCTTCCCGCAAATATTTTCGCTTGACTCTGTTCTTTTAGTGGCGTTTTACTGGTGCTTTCACTAATGTAATCAAAGATGACTGTTGCGAACTCCGCCACTTTCACAATTTCGGCAAATTTTAGTTTGTTTTGGTCTGAAAATTGAAACCGTGCCGTCCGCCGCGCGCCCACAAAAGCTCGCGAAGTTTTCCCGCCATTTTTGATTTGCAGGACGCGCGCGCAAACCGTAAAAAGTCACTTGGTTCGGGGGATTGGGCACGAAATTATGTCGTGTTTTGATCGCGCGAGCGAGAAATGTTTGACGATGTTGGATGAAATGTTTGAACCAAATTAAAATTAATCCAACATCATCCAACATGATCCAACAAAGTCCAACATGTTCAAACATGGTGTTTAAACGGATCAAACATGTTGGGTCCCACAATGTTGGATGATGTTTGACCAACATGTTTGATCCGTTTCAACCGGCCTTTACGCACATCCATCGCGCGCGCGCTCGTTTCATGCATGACTGACCGAAGTGAATAGCACAGGATATTCGGTGTTTGATGAACCAGTCAGAGCACGCAAAAAGTGCTATTCACCTGTTTGATTAATACTAATTGAAATTATGTGTAAGCTTAGCTAAAAGTGTGGTAACTGAAGCAAATGCTAATTTGCTAGTGTGACCATTGATTGGCGGAGACAATAGAGCTTCTAACAGAGATAGATTCATAGTAAGAGGTAAGGCAGATTCCTTTCGCTATAAAAGGTTCTCATGTTTTCGTTTCGTGTTCAGCCGCGTCTTCCCAGACGAAGACGCTCTGAACTCGATCGTTTACAGATGGATCTCAAGTCGTCGGGTCAGTTGTGGCAGTGGTCGGGGCGAAGTTCACAGAAAAAACGTAGAGGAAAAGGTCGCAAGGTGTTTTACAGAGCTATTAGCAGGGCCGACGAAACCATCTCTGTGAGTACTTTGACAAGAATTATATATTCACTGATTTTTCCCAGGGGGAGGGAGTGCTATCCAAAACAAATGGGACAATCTGGTCCCCAGGGTCGGGAATCTTTCTCTCGAAAAACACCAAGGTGTTAAAAATACCATTTGGTGGTTTGGAAATTACCCATGAAAGGATAAGGGTATGGTAGACCGCTGATTGGTGTATTACAGTATGAGAGACCGCTGATTGGTGCGTTACAGTAAGGTAGACCGCTGATTGGTGCGTTACAGTAAGGTAGACCGCTGATTGGTGTGTTACAGTATGGTAGACCGCTGATTGGTGTATTACAGTATGAGAGACTGCTGATTGGTGCGTTACAGTAAGGTAGACCGCTGATTGGTGCGTTACAGTATGGTAGACCGCTGATTGGTGTATTACAGTATGGTAGACCGCTGATTGGTGTGTTACAGTATGAGAGACCGCTGATTGTTGCGTTACAGTAAGGTAGACCGCTGATTGGTGTGTTACAGTAAGGTAGATCGCTGATTGGTGCGTTACAGTGTGTTACCGGTGTAGGTAGAAAGTAGTCCAGTATTGGCGATCAACTGAAGATATCTACAGTTTGCTTCCGTTAAAAGTCAGACATAAAAACGTTTCGAACGTAAGCGCATGAAAATATATCCACCTGCAAACAGGGCTAAATCCACTTTAGCTTGGACTTTTCACAAGTTTATGGTTCTTTTGTTCAACGGTGTGTTGCTTATCTTCCCAGCAATAAATCGAACTACTTTCCATTTCCTTCATTGCTTGAGATTTGAGGTGCCTTGTTGACCCCCAGATCTCTCTGGTTCTGTTCGGCGTTTGAGGTTTCCATAATCAGAGATTTTTGCGGGAATAGGTGATTAGCCTATCACCCAACCCCCAACCTGGAAGACCAGGGACTGCTCTTCGTCGGGTCTCTACCCTTACCTACCCAGCAAGGTTAGATCTACCAGGGACCAAGTCCCAGCTGGTATAGCTCTTAAGGTCGCTGAGACACTCAAGCTCCACCACCGCGACAAGGTGCCAGTCCAAGGAGGAGTTATTGCTGGAGATGTAGTATCTAAATGCGTCATATTTTTGTGCTGCTCGGCTTGACCCTCAGCACGCGGTAGTTTTCTCAAACTTATCTTAAACCATTCAACCCTTAATTGTGTTATTATCGTCTTCCGTGTTTCCTTAGGTCGGCGATTGCGCAGTGTTTATGTCAAGCCCTTCCAAAAGCAACAGTCTGCCGTACGTTGGTAAGATTGAGAGTATGTGGGAAGGCTGTAGCGGCTGTATGATGGTTCGAGTCAAGTGGTTTTACCATCCCGAGGAGACCAAAAAAGGCAGGCGGCCGGCTGATGGAAAGGTGAGTGCGTCTTACTGTTAGAGTGGGTCTTTTCCAAATAGAAGGGGAGAGGAGGGTGGGGTGAGTAGAGGCAGCTTCGTGGACCTAGTGAAACTTTCTTCATTTCAGTAATGAAGGCTCTTAAAAAATTATTTTTAACAACATTAAAGTAGTGGAAGCTAGGCATTACCCTACAAGTACTGACTAAGTATATGAGTAACTTTTTTTAAAAAAGATCGACCTAACGGAGGGTCGTGCCCAAGAACCCCCTCCACACACACACGTCCATGCAATTTGTTTCGCAGAAATCATGTTAGAAACTATCGAGACTTATGAATTAAGGCAACAATGTACGAACAAACGAACAGACACAAAAGACACAAACAGGCGGTAAAACGGCAGGCAATCATACGAGAGCGACAGTTAGGCGTACGTACATACATTCGGACAGACGGACAAACAGACAGACAGACTGACTGACTGACTGACAGACAAAGAACACAATAAGGCATGCCAGTACACAACCGACAGACAGTTACTAGAAAGAAAGAAAGAAAGAAAGAAAGAAAACAAACAAACAAACACAGACAGACAGACCGACCGAGACGATAAATCTTGCAGACGACGGACAGTCTTGCCATGAACAAAACAGAGATATCAACCGAATATGAGAGCATTTAAAACTCAATTACAGTCAATATTTTGTTATCTCACCTTGCCATTTAACTTTCGTCCACCAGTGCGCCCTGTATCTTTCGCCGCACGTGGATGAGAACGATATCCAGACAATATCGCACAGGTGCGAGGTCTTAAATCAAGAGGAATACAAACGAAGAATGCAGACACTTGAGAATGCAAACACGAGATCATCCTCGCGAACTGATAAAATATTCTGTTGCATTGGAAAGTACGACCCTACCAGTGAGTGCTTCCAAACGGACTAGCTGGTGGAAAGACAACTTCATTGCTCTCATCGGTTTGCCGGCCTACTACTTCTTCGTCTATTCATTCACACTTCATGCAAACTTCTCATCGTACGTGATTTGTTCCCGTTGGATGCTGTTGGCTTCTGATGCCTTTTGGTTGTGTTTGGTTAAAGACGCTGTCTTCAACCGTTAGTGCTACAGATAATGGTGCAACACCCACGTCGGATCTTGAAAAACAGACAGTTACGTTTCAGTTCTTTGTAATGAAATATATGAACTACTATGACAAGTGTAAAGTGACAAACCCCGATATATGTTCATTGAAATTTCAACACTCAATTCTTTATTCACCACGGACAACTCAAGATGATGAACGGTTGCCTGTCGAATAAGCTACAGCATACGTTGTCAGCAAAAGTGTTTTGACAAAAACATTTGCTCATCAGATTCGTCAATATTTAGCAAAACTTGTTTCGTGGTTAAAATATTATTTTTCTTCATCTGTCGTTATGCAAAGACTCCATTTTATACGCGCCGTATGCCGATAGTTATCGTATTAAAGGATATAACGTGTTGTATATACGTGTTTACAAGGCATGTAACACATACAAACAATCTACAATCGTTTGGTCCGTCCATATAAGCAGAAATAAGATGTAACACATAATATTCTAGTTTCAGAACTGTACAAATAAAGTTTACATTTTGTAAACGCGTGTTTGATGATGAGACTGGGAGGGATCGGGATACTGAGAGAATCCCCCCCCCCCCATCCAAATCAAGGGCGCCAGGACATTGTCAGTTTGTGGATTGAGTACTGGTCAAACGATACGCTTCTGTTATCTAGCTATTCGCCCTAAAAAGTGAATAAATAACACTTAGCTTTGTCTTTGCCTTGTGAATATACCCAGCTCCGGTCAATCTGAGAATGTTAAATTGAAAGCGTTTTGACTAGCGTCTCCTCCTCGAAGCCGTTAAAATTAATATCGTACGCAAGACCCGGTCGGGGTCCCACGTCAGCGGTTAATACTAACCGGTACAAGCTATATTTGAGTGAAAAGCCGTTACATGCAAGCCGTGGTCGGCTTGAATAGTCGAAACGCTTTCAAATTCAGTAACATTCCCAGATTGACCGGAGCTGGATATATTCACAACAAATAGGGCAAATAGGTAGATAACAGAAGTGTATCGTTTGATCAGTGCTCGATCCACAAACCGACAATGTCCTGGCGCCCTTGCCCCAAATCACCCATTTGAAAACCTTTGGACGGAAGGGGACAAAAGAAAGCCAGTCTCTAAACACTTTGAGTGTGAAAATGGATCGCCGACCGAATTGACCTCCTTCAACTGGGGATTTGTTGTCCCAGTTCAGATCATCTGACAATTCTCTTGAGATTTTAATTGTGTGCATCTGTACGTTAATAGAAGAAAAAAAATAGCGAGTCTCGAGGAAATTCTCGCAAAACTATAAAAGGGAACAAAAAACCCCTCACCCTGGATTAAGATAAACCTGGTCTGTTCAACATAACTTTGACTAGCAGCACTATTAGTATTGGTCAAATACCTGTTCCTTAGGCTGGATTGAGTGAGAAGATGCCCAAATCCCTCCCCGCTCTAGCGCAATATTGATAGTCAAAGGTGCATAACAAGTGTTGCAAATTTTAAACTTTTGCAGATTTCACAACGGATCACTCTGGTGGGTAAGTAAGAAAACCAACAAGAAATTCTGCAACCTGATTGGCCCCTCTCATTACATGTAAAAAAATTGCTGTGCTGTGAATTGTCATTAAACTCACTCGTCTCAACATTTTGATGTAAGTGAAGCAGAGACTGGGATATTTATTCTACTTTCGCCGCAGTATGTTACGAGAGACAAAGATGACCAATTCAGAGTGCTCAATTCAGAGTGCTCATTTCAGACTGTTTTCATGATTTCAAACCACTGATCTTTCGGTATCGTGATTAATCGAAATTGATTTCAGAGTTCCGAATTTTATTATTTTTTTACTGCGGACTTTTTCAGTTTTCTTCGAATTAACTTTTTTGCTGTGATAACCAAAAGATTAAGTCTAAAGTTCACATGAACAAAAATCGCCGCTGAGCGCAGCCAAAATAACCAAAACACTCCACTCGGTCAAGAAAATGAGGCGTGGAAACTAGGCGGCTGTGTAGCCACGCCTTCTGAACTTGCCAACGATAATGGCGTCCAAAACAAGCGGCAAATTCCATTCGGAATCATTTCATTCGCCTGTGTAGCGGTTAATTTATGGTGGATTTCTCTTGTTTGCTCGCCGTTCATTTGCAGCGAAACGCTGAATAGATAGTATAAACTTCCGATCATTTAACATTAATTCGGTTCCTTGCTTACAGTGTGACAAGAAAGTTTTTGTTCGTAAGTACAGCTGTACGACTGTTGCAGACAAAGAAATTGTGCACAGTAACAGTTAAAATGTGACTTATTTGCAGTGCTATAGCCTGCTTTTAAATAATAAGTATATTGGAAGATTTAATGCAAAGCATCCCAGAAATCTTGTATAATTCAAATTGCAAAATACAAGAATAAATTCCATGTCAACGAAGAAAAAGAACGATAGCGATTCATCGAGGACTGCCAGACCTGGTTCAGCCAAAAGCAATCGACTTGGCTCAGCAAATGCAGGAAAAACTTCAGCCCGTTCTTCTGCCAGCGTGGTGAGAAAATTTAGTTTACGTTTGCTAATTTTCGAACAGATTTATTACCTGTTTTCAAGTTAATAGTTATGTTCTTTATCATTTTAAAATGAAAAGAAAGTTTTGCTTCTGGTGGTTGTTTCGGCATGTTCATGTTGACATCCTCGAGACCCAAAATCGAACCCCAGGTTTAAAGTCAAGGACTGAATCTTAACTTGGTAGTTGTTTACAGTGCGATTCGAAATTCTCCTTGGACGTATTAAACAGGCAAAGCTGTTCTAAACCTATAATCTGCAAAGGGTTTAACCCGTCACCGCCGTGAAACCACTGTTTCACGTACACTGTACAGTAGTCAGTATAATATTAAGCTTTCAATACTGAATATGCAATTAATGATTTATCATTTCGTTTATTTGATTGCTAAGTGCAAAACAGTAATGGGTATTGTTAAATAGACCTTGAGCCCTGGCCAAGTGGAGATACAAATCCATGCAACTAATTCAAATGCTGAATGGAAGAAGAAAAACTAATTTAGTGCAGAGTCACAGGTGTCCCATAGAGGACCTATTACAGCTGGTTATAGAGGGTCCCCCTGTCGTTTAGGGGTGTCCCTGGGGGACCAATGTTTCATAATAAATTTGATGACTGTATTCAGGTTAATGTAAAATATATAATTATGACATTTATGTACACAGGAAAGTGAACTGAGTGATTTTCTGTCCATCACTGGCACAAGAACATCATCCCAGAGAAGCAGCAAGCACACAAGAAGTAAGTCCAAGTGGTCCACCACAAAATTTAATAATTTATTGCAAATCATAACATTTTTCTTTATAGTTTTTTTCTATGCCTTCAAAATGGGGTCATATTGTACTTAACAATGTTCAATTAAACTGATATAAAAATTTATGTAATTATTGATGACAAAGTTAGTATATTCTCCCTGAAACCTACTGACAATACAAAAGTGATAATAACTATAGTAAGGTTATAATAATGTAAAAAATATTTTTTTATTACTAATATTATTACTATTATTAAAATAAATCCTTTATTTAATGATGATAAATACCTACATGATTACAAGTGCATGTAGCATTATGATGCTAAATTTCAACTTTTTGCTTTCATGTGCGATATTCGAAGCTACATGTATGAGCTTTGTCTTAATTTTTGGGGCAGTCTTTAAATATGCTGAAATGTATCATATTGAATGTAGTAATTACTTCTGAAAGATTCTGCATGATTAGTTTGTACATGTAATCATGAAGTTGAAAAACATTACATAATTTATAACTTTATTTTTCAATTTTAAGTTTCAAGATAGAATCTCATCTTTTTCTACTGATGCTCAACTTTATTATTTAGTTTTGTAACTCTTTGCACAATTACAATGTAGCTCATTTTCAGCAAGTAAATAGTTATGTGTATGTTGGTCAATAATCTTTATTAATGAGTTTATTCATAGTTCATCATAGTAAATAATTTATCTTAATTTTATGAACTATGTAAATAATGATTCCCATGATCCTAATCATTAAAAGAAACTTTGAACATTAAGATATTAACAGATGCAATGTACTTTGGAGTGACAAAAGAAACCACTTTCAGGTCAAAGCAGCAGTCTAGCTCATCGATCACAGAATGACAGTGACAGTGATAGTGCCAGGACTAGCAGTAGTTCTGGGGCAAGGAGGAAAACTGTCAATATTAGAAGTGGGGGAAATTTGAGGTAAAGCAGATAAACCTAACAGTTTTCTTAGTGCTGTAAATAGCAAATTGGTGAGAGGCTACAGGTTTAGCAACCTAACGTGGGGCTAAAGCCTCTTGTGTGAAGCTGAGTGTACCTTGCTATAGGATAAAATTTTTACTTGTCTTTGTCAAACTACGGTTTTTGTAACAGTAACTTGAAATAACTGACCAGGCCTTCTTGGGTTAAAAACACATGGAAATGAACAAGAAATGGAAAGAAGAAAGGTAAAGAAAGTGTGAATCCTTCATGGGAGAAAAACTTCTTGTCTTATTTTTGCATTCAGTCATTTTGAACCTAAGAAAACCTGATTGCACATTGTAAATTATAGCCTTTTTCTGAATTATGCTGAACAGTTCATGCAATCAAGAATACTAAGTCAAGGCTTAGTGCAAGATTATACAGTAAAAGTATGTATGTAAAAATTATAGTTATATGATATATACTGTTTCTAAGATCTGTTGTAATTGTGATATTGTGTTAATTTGAGGTGAAAAGGAAGAAAAAGGAAGAAAAATGAAGACGATGAACTAAAATTTTGTAATTTTATATTGAATGTTGAATGTTGAAGGGAAAAGGGAAAAAAAAGTTCAGTAGCGACTGGAGTTCAAACCTGGGTTTCTAGGATACAACCTCAGCGTTACGAGTCTGACAGTCAAACCATTCAGCGTTACGAGTCTGACAGTCAAACCATTCAGCGTTACGAGTCTGACAGTCAAACCATTCAGCCAGCCACATTTTGCTCACACAACAATCATTAATATTACAACACACATAATAATATTAAAGAACTTGATATCAAACAGTGTACATTCTTGACATTAAAAAAGAAAAACTGTCAATAAACCTTGACTCTTGGTTCCTTGGCTAGATTGATGATAGACATTTTAGTTATAATTAAGTTGTTACAAGGCTTGAAAATCTGAACTGGAACATGTTGCTTTATTATACATTGTACAAATATGTAAATGTACACAGTTAATGCTGTGTTTGATTGCAGTTATTGATTATGGCTATTGCGATAGCAGATTACCGTATTTTCCGGTGTATAAGTCGATCTGGTATATATAAGTCGATCGTTGTTTTTGAGGGCAAAAATAACAACTTTTCCAAATTTCTGTGTATTAGTCGACCCCCAAAACCGCTCTTGCTTAAGACCTAAAACCCCTAAATGCAACCAGAGTTACGGTAACAGCTCAAAGAAAAGTTGACAAATACTGTACGTGACTGTCCATGTGAAAACCTCTCCAAACACACTTTGAACACGTTCATTTCAAAGGAGTGGCATTCGCCAAAAAATGCGTTTGAATGCACCAAGGTGTGAAGAACATAGGTCAAATGCCAGTTGATTGAGCCTTCGTTTTTATCAAACACAATGTGTTTCTCCAACGCACTTTGAACTCATTCGGTACCAACACATCTCACATTTCCAGCGAAGTAGCTCGTTTCTTCTGCTGTCTGTTTGCTGGCACGTCAATCACTCTATCAGTCAATTAACTTTGAATGCTTCTGAAATGAGTTGTACACTGTAAAAGCTACGTAGAATTAAACTTTGAACATTTTTATTTTTACAAAATATCTCCATTTCGATATGTGTCACTGAAGCTGGAGCGCTTTGCGTTTTTATTTTGCAATTTTCAAGTAATAATTTCTGCATAGTTATCCAACCATAAAGTCAAGTTTCCCCGAGGTGATTTTGAGTAAGCACAAACATCAACTTTTTGACAAACGTCCGATGACAGCAATTTTTTGGATGATATTTTTCATTTGCAGCCTTGTTTATCTTCACAATTTGATGTTCAACATGTGCAGACTAAAAAGGGTTGACCCGTCAAAAATTTAGCCAATAAGAATTGAAGCATAATGAACCATAAAAGCACAAGAGACATGAACACTGCCAAACGAAAATAAACAGTCATGTACTGGCGAGATCAGAGGAGCTTTCTGGGAGAAGCTGCAATCGTATTTTGCTTTAATTTCTTTTGAAAAAAGCTATCATCACTTGAAAGAAGAAAAACAAATGATCGTATCGATTCCGAGAAATATCCCAATCCAAAAATCGAGGTGCGTGTGTCCTGCACGTGATCGTGTGGCGTGTTTGCTGTTCGCTCAATGCGTGTTGAAAAATTGTACTGTTGTCCATATGATAAAGTACGGATCTTTCTCAAATATTGAGTCATTTTTGCTTGCAAACCATCTGAAGGCCTCAAAGAATGTTAGGGTTACTTCATGATTAAAGTTTACGCAAAGAGAAGCTGATTTGGATAAGGAAACTGCTAAATGATGCTGTATAAACCACTCATTGATGACGATTGATGATAAGAAGTGCAGTTGGTAAGCACGATGTTGAATCGTTTACTCCTGGCATTTACTGACATTTTTTGGTGCCTAGAATGGCCTTGATTAACTGCTTACACTAAAAAAATCGCTGAGAGCAATAAAAACACCACAAAGTTGTTACTTTGTATATTGTTTCGGTAAAAGCTGAACTCAATTGAAACTTGCAACTTGTTACCGGTGTATAAGTCGAGGTCGATTTTGGGGGTCAATTTTTAAGTCTAAAAGTGTTGACTTATACACTGGAAAATACGGTAATCAATATACATGTACTGTAAACTGGATATTACTGCATGATAATATGAATTTTTTTCTTGACATGATCAAAACAAAATTTGTGTTTTCAAACTGCCACACAGTATATATGTAGTCTCCTAAATACTATATAGGGGAAAAGACACAGATTTTGGAAAATGCTCTTAAATTTTTGGGAATTTTCTTTCAACAATTTTTTTTGGAAAATCTTCAGAAATCTTGGGAAATCTAATGGAAACCTTGGAAATTGTCAGATTTACAAGTTTTCAGAAATCTTTTAGTGATTATTGAAATTTTTTTTAAAAATCTTTGGAACCCAGTCTCCTCACTATTTTAAAATATTTTTAAGATGATATGTGGAAAATATCCCACTGATGTAAATGATGTACCCTCCAACAAAACACTCAACCCTATGTAATAAGATCATTAAATAAGGAATCCGATGCATTTCAGACAATCATGTGTACACATATTTAACACCTTAATTTATGAATTATATATTTTAGATATCCTGCAGGACAAGCTCCTTTGATAAAGTCACAAACAGCTTCAAAGTCAAGGGTACCACTGGCCACTAACTTTCAGGTATCAATAACCATGTACACATTCTTGTGACCATTGTGGGAAATCAATATGTCAACTGGATATTAATAAGTTCATTTCTTGTAAAACCATAGACTTCCTTAATGGATCAATGGTGCTCTACAAAAGAGTTAATAAAAAACTGGGCTCTAACATTGAAAAAGATTATCATACATTATACATGTAGGTTTTCATGTGTCTGTATTGAAGGGAAGGCTGTTGCTACTTGAACTTCTCTGAATGTTACACATTTAAGTTATCAAAATTGCTTTTGTCATTCAGTCATCAGGTAGTGCTACTGCTGCAGCTTTCTTACCAAACAAACCTGCAGTGCTGTGCCAGACTTCATTTGGAGCTAATGATGAACAGGTGTGGTGGCCAGGAGCAAATAGTTCAGCCCCAGTTCCCCCTCTTCCTGAATTGAAATCACCATCAGACTTGGAGCACAAGAAAAAATGGTGGCCTGGATCTGAGGAAAACCAAGCTGATGACAACCTAGAACTATGGTGGACCAACTCTATGATGGATCGGATTGTTAATTCAATTTCTGTAGATGATGAAACTTCAATGAATAAACTGTCAGGTGGAGGTTCAAATGAGGGAGAAGATAGGATGCCTCAACCTCAAGGTACAAAGCAAAAGGAAAAGAATGTTGTTCCCTCCATAGCAGACTTTATTGTGGATGAAAATCTTGCAGAAGGAGAAAATAAGAACTCTCAGAGAAATAAATCCTTAGTGGACCCTCAGTGTGGGGCAGCAGTAACCATACAAAGATGGTTTAGGGGGTGGAGGGTGAGGCGACGCCAAGGCCAATTGGCTGTACAGCGGCTGTTGTCACAGAAGAGACAGGAGAAGGAACTGCAACTGAGAAACAGTGTAACAGAGGTAAATAAAGAAGATCATTCACTGGTTACTACTTGTTACACAAATCATTTCCATTTATACTTCACAGAACTGCACTTTTGTTAATTGTGAATTGCAGGAAGAGCTGAAACAGCAGAAAGAGGCCGATAAGATCAAGAGAAGGGAGGAGAAAGCTCGGTTGGCACGTCAAGCAGCCATCCAGGATCTGCAGAAAAAGAGGGAGGAGAAAAGACAAGGGAGCCAACGCAAAGTGGACGAAGAGATGGTTAGTAATGACACATCTTTCAATGAATTGCAAAAACCTCGAGTTCACATCTTCCTGCAGATGGTACCTTTGAACTGTTACAACAATCTACACTCCCCTGGGGACCCTGTTCAGTTCATCTTTGAATGATGCTTTTAAGTTAAACTTAAAAGTTCTTGTAACACAACTTCACCACAGCTTCAGACAGCTCTATTTCACGGCAAACACAGGCATAACCAATTCTGCTATTAAAATGGGTTTCAATAGCTAATTTTAAAAAAATCAGATGTTTTACCATCTGTAATAAAAAAAACTTGTTGAACAGTTCCTGTTTTCATTTAGCTGTTCGTTGAATTCCTACTACTGATGGAATATTTTTTAGGTTACATTAGAATTCAATGAGATGACATCAACTGAAGATGAAGTTGTCATTTCAGATGTTCCTGCAGTCAAGTGGCAAGGTAACAAAAAAGAAATCTGATGTAAACTCTAAAAGCAAACCCAAAAAATTAAACAGTAAGGTTGATCAGAACACCGTCAGAAAGAGGTCCGACTCCTCAGAGACCCCATCTAGTCCCAGGCCAGGCACTGCTGGTAGCACAGCACGGAAAGTTGAAGAACTCTTTCAGGTTAGTAGTTTTACTGCACACTAAACATATCTGAGCTTTTCACCCTGCATTTGTAACTATTCAAATAATTATGTATTTTGACCAACCAAACATATTTACATTATCTCAAAACCTACATTTTGTCTCCTGTCATAATTACTTTTAAAAGTAAATGGCCTGATCCTTCAGTATTTTGTTTCAGAATTTGTGTTTTATTTATTACCAAATACTGTACCATGAACTGAGACAAACATAAAGTTATGTTTCGTTTTTATCTTTAAAACTTTTACTTTTTTACTTTTTTTATTTTGCTCAAATTACTGAAATCATATGTGTGATAAGTACTGCATGTAATGATTTATTTCATATTACATGTATGTACTTGGCATCAATAAAGATTCCATTCAAACACCCTTGTCTGTTAGTCCTCTAGGATTTCCCAAGCTGCACAAGAGACCACCAGTGATACTGCTAACCAGCCATCTTCACAAGTCATGACCGCTCACAGTGACAAGACTGTCACCAGGTGATTAATATCAAGATCATTGGTAATTGTTAATGAGAACCAATGCTCAAAATTACATTTATCCAAACTCGTGTTAATTAAAATATATTTGAAACAAATATTGTCATCATAAAGATTAATAGTTGTAACGAGGGTGAGCAGAATTGTGAAGAACTTATAATTTCAGATTTTGTGTTCATTGTTCTGATACAGTGACAAAAATAACATCTTGTGAGCTTCTCTGAAATTTCTTTAGGGAATTTTAAATTAGTTGCGAATTTTTACAGTAGAAAAAATGACCAGTGGGATTAATTTGGGTTTTCAACTTTATCTGTTAGTTAAAAACTTGTAGTCTGCCATTTCCAAAAATTTGGCATGAACAGGTAAGAAAAATAAATTGCAATAATCTAAGAATAAAATGAATAATAAAAAGAGTTATATCTGTATAATTTAAAATAATACCTTCAAATTTGTTAATTAAAAACAGTGTGTTTAAAAGGTGTGTCTTAAGGTGCTGCTTGAAGTGCACAGGTTAAAAAGTTCCACAGTTTTGAAGCAGCTGCTTTGAAGGACCTATCCCTGTCTCTGTCAGTTGTTCGGTAATGTCTTAAGTTTGTACCTCTGACTAATCCCTTTTGGTCATGGCCAAATCTCTTCAACAGAGTCAGTGTAAAAAGTTTTACAGGCTTCATTCATCAGGTGTAGGGTCATTGGTGTAGTTTTTCATGTGTTAAATTCAGGTCAGATTCAGATCTAACGCATCTCTATTTCCTTTTACCTAGATCCATACCAATAAGAGTATTTAATGTACTGCTACTACAGAGGTCCATGCACAACTTTAGATCAACCCCTCTTCCCCATATCAGTGCTGTATAACATTCTCTGCCTTCAGATAGAGAAAGAGAAAGAAACCTGGGGATGAAACTAACTTTTAGTGTTTTGTTGTAGCACTGATGTTGGTGGTAGCAAAGTAACATTTGATGATCTCTTGGAATCGCTGAAGCAGCTGGAAGAAGAGCCAGAGGATCTGCTCAAGGAGTCTACCAATAAAGACAACACTTATGGAGGGTGGGGTGAGTGTATAATTATTTCTTTGTTGGTGTGGCTACATACAGTGCATGGAAGGTGAGGTGAGTAGATAATTGTATCCTTGTTGGTATGGCTACATACAGTGTATGGAAGGTGAGGTGAGTAGATAACTGTATCCTTGTTGGAATGGCTACATACAGTGTATGGAAGGTGAGGTGAGTAGATAACTGTATCCTTGTTG
>JANSTQ010207737.1:14328-29529 GCA_026167885.1 Bergia puertoricense | reverse complement strand
CTACCAAGACCATGACCTTGACAATGACCATGACTACGACCGTAACCACTACCAAGACAATAACCATGACTACGACCATAACCACTACCAAGACCATGACCATGACTACGACCGTAACTATGACTGTGACCATGACCGTGGCCATCATAGCGACAATAATAAGGACAGCGACAAGAACATTGGTAGGCAGTGTCATACATAAAAAGAACCACAAAGCGTAATCCAAGATAAGCCACTTCATGTAACCTGTATCTAAACCGCTCTTCTCTTATAAACAGCTCTAATTACCATCTAACCTCTGACCTAGCTAACTACTTAAATCGAGAACTATTTCTATGTCAAAATTTATTGTGCATCATGTCCGCCGCCTTGGATTTTTCGTAAATTACATTTTTTCACATAATTGCAGCAAATTCTGTTAAAATTAATAGAGAACATTTATTTACAAGTTCAAACGAGTTATTTGCGTTATTTATACACATAAACTTCGAGTGCAGACGTCATTGATTTAACGAGGAAAACTGTATCCTTAATTGTATTACAAGTACTTCAAGGTTCATTTTTATTGCTTTAATGCTTGAGGTTTTAAGTTGAAAAAAATTTGAGGAGTCAAAATGACCCGCTGTCCATTTGAGAGTTAATATCATACTTAGTACTTAAGGACATTCAATCAAAAAGCTCCATGTTTATCATAACCGCGTTCACTGTTTTTTTTCCTGCGCTCTGACTTATTTTTTTGTCATCAGTTGATTTAACGAGAAAACTGTATCCTTAATTGTATTACAGGTACTTCAAGGTTCATTTTTATTGCATTAATGCTCGAGGTTTTAAGTGGAAAAAAATTGGAGGAGTCAAAATGACCCCCTGTCCATTTGAGAGTTAATATCATACTTAGTACTTAAGGACATTCAATCAAAAAGCTCCATGTTTATCATAAACGCGTTCACTGGTTTTTTTCTGCGTTCTGACTTTTTTTTTCTTATTTTAATTGAATAAAGTAAATATATGACTAGCGAAGCCTCAAATATTTTTTTGTGCAGGCCAAGTGGACTTCCTAGAGCCATTTGCTGACTCATACTTTTTAACCCTATTTTACACGGAGGGAGAAGGGGGGAGGGGGGGGGGTGCAGAAAGTGCCGCGCTTATTTCAACCCCACATAACTTCTTCAGTATTCAAGCAATACCCACCAAAATTTTGCGTCTTTTCCTAAAATTTATCAGAGAACACATTGCAAGCAACTTTTTTTTATGTAGGGGGACTGTGTTTCCATGGCAACAACGCCTTCGAATTGGATTTTTTGTCTTTTTCTAAAAAATTAGTTTTTTATGTTTTTATGCAAGTTTTTATTAATTGAGCGCAAAATAAAACATTTTTATATCCTTTGGGTTTATTTTTATGTGGTTAGCAACATTTTAAAAATTGCGCAATACATTTTGATAAATCCAAGATGGCGGCCGTAAGACGCCACTGTGACGTCATATGACGTCATACGTCCACCGAAGGTAACTCAATTTGCTTAGATTGAGAAGTTGTAGATACCCTCCAAATTTCGTTTTGTTTCCTTTAATAGAGAGCACTTTCTGCCCCCCCTTCCCTTGACCAGGAACCCCCCCGAAAGCCCGTGTTTAATATGAAATTTAATGCAACGATCAGTATGTTCTTGAAAATAAACTTACTTAGATACTGTTCTATAGCAAACAGTGCACAACTTGATAGACACTACTTCGTGTTTGCTGCCAAACTGAGTACAATGCAGGATACTGGACCAAAACTGCAGCACCCTGGCGCACTGGATTTTGGAAAATTAGTCATGATAAACCTGGAATCTTTTTAAATGACCTAAGATTTATAAATGTAAGTACCAATAATTTACTGCGCAAATTGATAAAAAACGAAGCATAAAGACATCTGTACCTGGACAATAACCAAGGAAACATGTTCTGCTTTCCGTGCGATATCCCTTACAGTTATCGTCCTCGCACATCCGCGCACGCGCACTTATGCCATTTCCACAGGTTACAGAACAGGGTGACCAGGGATTCCATCTGAGACTTGGCCCAGAGGAGACAGGGTCCATGAAATCTAAAACGCAATAATAGATGAATCCCAAAGTGAGAGAGGAATATGGGAACATAACTTTTAATAATAATATATCTTGTTAAGGGAAGGACTCTTGTCTTTCTAAATATTTAATTAGAATTGTATTTAATAGTATTAATAGGTAATTAAAATTGTATGTGATGTTAGTCTATCTTTGTGTCCTCCATTAGTGGTGTAAACTGCTATTTTACTACGACACTTAAATAAAGTTATTATTATTATTTATTATTATTAAAACTTTAATTTAAAAAGGCGAGATTAGCTGTTTATAAGCCGTAAATACTTGCAGTTTACCTGTAGGCCCCAATATTACATGTAATATTGCAAAAGAGGCTGATAACTTGAACCTGTGTAATACCTCAAGGGAAATAGATAGTATGAAGAAGTGGGCGGAGAAGAATCAAATGAATCACAACTTAGCTAAGACCAACGAACTTGTTATCAAGACCAGGACAAGTAAGCCTCTCTCCATCTTTCGCGCGTTTACACCGGTACCTGTCGGCGGTTTCGATTGCCGCACAAATCCGAGAGACCTATTTTCAAAATTATCATGCAAAACTATCATACAAAGCAATGTCGGTTTAGTTATTAATGTTTATTGTATGTGCTTTAACACCATTCTCGATAGATATTTCCTAATTCCATAAAACCCACTCTTTTAATATTCAGTTTTAAATTTGTTGTGGCCTAAACCCTCATTATATTAAATTCCCAATTATTTATTTTTCCTACTTGAATTATTAATTCCCAATTTTTCATCATTTTTTTTCCCTTTTCAATAACACCAATTTTTCATTTTATTACCATTATCCATTAATACCACTACCACCATTATCCATTACTACCACTACTACCATTATCCATTACTACTACTACTACCATTATCCATTACTACTACTACTACCATTATCCATTACTACCACTACTACCATTATCCATTACACCACTACTACTATTATCCATTACTACTACTACTACTACTATTATCAGTTGCGCAATTAGCACAGTTGGTGCCAACCAGAAGGTCCGGAGTTTGATCCCCGGCCTGTTCGAGGTTTGAACTTTGGGCGACCTTCTTTCGCCACATCGTCCGCGGACAGGGACGTTAAGCCGTTAGTCTAAAATGCTATCTCAGGGGACTTAAAAGAACCCTCACACTTCTCGAAAAGAGTAGGGTAATCCCGGTGTTGTGGTGAGGGCCACATGGAAGAGTACGTCCTATGGATGTAAATGTTTTACCCTCAATAAAGAAAGTGTCTTTACTTTACTCTTTATCTTCACTACTACTATTTTCATAACTATTTCCATCACTATCATTGTTAAAATTACTATTACCACAACTATTAAACTACCATTACAATTTAGTTACAATCACTATCATTAGTAATGATTAATTGCCATTAACACCGTCTCTTTAAAAGAACTCATTTTTTCAACTCAAGTACTTGACCAGCACTAATATCTCATCCCAGTTCCCATCAAAACCGTTACTTTACAACGATAAGCACAATATCCATTTCTTAATCAGCATAAGCATTTAGTTTTAACATTTACTGAACTAATAAAAAACGAGATAGTTGCTTTACACAATAGAAATACCTTTATCAAACGACGCAAGCTCTTTTTCTTCAAAATCATGTTCCTTCTTGGTGAGGTCAGCGAAAATGCTGGGTCCTGTTGGGCCTGTTTCCATGGTTACAGAGCCCTTATATGGAGGTCTCATCGAGTTTAGAAGTGGCTGATATTGTGAGAGATTGGTATAAGGCAAGGGAAGTGGGTTTTTAGAACTTGACCCAAACTGCGTGTGCGGTGTTTGCGAATTACCTTTTGGAAAATCTTGTTCAGTTTGTCGTTGAGCTTGGACTTGTCTTACAAGTGATGCAAGAAGTTGCTGAATGGTTTGAGGAGGCTGGTTTCCTTTCAGTGATATGTTTGGGTAAGCTTTACTGTTTTTATTTTTGTTGTTTTTAGTTCCATCATTTGGTGAACTTTGTAAGTTTTTGTTTGACACAAATGAGTTAACCTGTGCTGGCAGCATTTTTGCAGCATGATTACTTGCTAATAAGTTGGACAGTGGTGAACTCATTGATGGGTTAAGACGAACAGAAGAAACTGGAAGATTTGTCATTGCATAGAGGTTTGGAGCCCTTGGTGGAGTATTTTGAGATAATAAACCAATATTGTTAGGAATCTGAGCAAATGGTGCGTCGACTTTTCTAATGGTATCATGCGCACTCCCTTTTTCATCTTTCTGAGGCTCCCGAACAATTTCAGAGCCTGTTTTACCAAGTATTTGCCAATTACGACCTGCCAAGATCTGTTTACTCAGGAAAGACATTACTCTGTCATTGTTGATGTTGCTATTGTTGTCATAGTTGTTGTTGTTGTTGTTGTTGCTGCTGTCATTTTTATTCTTGTCTATGGCGTTATTGACAATGTTTGGAGTTTCAATTTTCAAATTTTGAGTCGAAACTTGATCTTGAACTGCAGATGTCTCCGGTTCATTTGATTTAGGTTCGGCACCGGTAGAACTATTTTCTCCCTCCACTAAACCAAGTACTTTCACATTCTGTGGTAATCGCAGCACAATCGACCCGTCTTTACTTGAATCCGTTTTAAAACTAGCTGGTTTTCCAACACCAACGATCTTCAAAGTAACATATTTTTCTTCATTTGCCCTGTTCCATTCATGATCTCTTAAACCTGAAGGAGGCAAGTGTGCCACTTTCCCATATGTTTTTTCTTTAGTGTTTTGACTTGAAATCGAATCAACCAATTTTTCATTTAATTCATTTTCTATGTTAATTTGTTTTAACTGGCTTATCGGACCTGTTACAAGATAAGGTTTTTCCAGTAGCTTCGCAGCCGAAGGATTTTTTGTGCTTTGAAGATTTTGCATTTTGGGCTGCTCTGTGACAATGTCTACAGTCTGCGGCTTTGGGTCTTTATAAAAGTTTTGAACCACATCAGTGCTTTTCGGAGTTGGTCTAATCTTGGGTTCTACGTCCTGCTCTTTTGTGGAAGTCACATGATTTTGCTCTAGCATCTCTTTGACGTTTTGTGAATAAACTTTAAGGTTTTCGTTTAACCTTGCATCGTTGAAGTTTTCTTGCAAAACATCCTCAATTGGTGGCGCGTTGTCTTCTCCCCTTTGTTCCTTCCTCTGCTTTAGAACATTTTGAAGTGTTTCCGTGTCTATTTTGTCCAGTAGTTCTTTACTCAGTTTTAAATGGTTTTCAGTTTGCTGCTTATGTCCCAATAACTCGTTTTTTCCTCTTTCAGTTTCAGCATTATGTTGTTTATTCTCCATTAATCCATTTTTGCTTGTCTGTTGGCCTTCTCCTTGAGTAATTTCTCCAGTAACAGCGTTGTCAGCCATTTCGTCTGCGAATGAACCTTTCAGTGGATTAATGTTCTCGGCGTCTTCTTTGCTTATCTTCTCTTCCCACTTTGGAAGTTGTTTATCGTACCCATCAGAACTATCGTCACTCTGGCCGTCGTAATGAGTGTCCTTGTACTTGTATTCAGGCATTGGGTTTCCTTGTAACATCAAAGAGGAACAGTAATAGTAATAATAATAATAACCTTAATATAAATATAAGCCATAATAATAATAATAACAACAACAATAGTTATAATATTTTGAGAGAAATTCGGAATTAGTTTTTGCCATCTAATAAATTAATTTGAATAAATCTTATCTTTTCTGCTTTATACACATATTTTTATTACTTTTCCTGAAGGAAGCTGCATCTAAACCTAAAAAAAGAGGGATACGATGTTTTATACTCAAACAACATTTTAACCATATAAATTTTTAAATAAATTTTTTAATCAACTTGTTTCCATGGCAACTAGCTTCTAAGTGACGCGTCAACGACATTTTCTCCGGATTAATTTGTTTCGTATAATTTTAAATTTCTGAAACTTTTTGCTGTGAAATTGTAATTTCTACTAATTAAAGTTCGTTCTAAAAGTATTCCACTAAATTTGAGTCAATATTAATTGACATCAGGAAAAGGTCTTAAAAGACCATTATTTACCTTGGTATAAGTCATTTTCCGATTGACGGCCGAGATCTCCCGGCAGAAACAGATGTTTGTCGTTTCCAGTCCTTTCGAAGTCATCTGTGTATGACAGGCTGAATGGTGAGCTAAGGTCCTCAGAGTTCACACCATTTAAGTGATTTTGAACACTTTCTGAAAATAACAACATTTTAGAAAAATTTAGCAAGTGCCTCACATCATGATAGTGAAGAAAGTAAAACACGCCCGTATGTACGAAGATGTTTCAGCTCTTTATAAAATCTTCTTCGCTTCCCAAAATCGAGACAATTTTGTATTTTCTTTTTTTCAATTTTTAAACTTTTCCACTAAAATATTTCACAATTAAAGTTGCTTAGAGAAAGACAAGTTAGTCTCTAAATTCGACATAAATATTTTTCTCATTTTATCAATAACTGCCATTTTCCATCGGCTATTAACAACGAATCTGAATGATCTTCGAACGGAAACAGTTGTCAGGTTGTAGTTCATTTACGACCGCTTATGTTGGAATTAATATAAATTATCTCTGGTCAACCCCACAAAATCATATATTTTATTTATTTCAACATTACTCCTATTTTAAGAAAAAGTGTTTTTTTTTAAAAATCAATAGCGGCAAAATGAAATATCAAGTTGGCGTTTACGTTTTACAACTGCCAATGTGTTTGACCGATAACCGTGATCAATCAACCTTTCAGTCTCTACAAACGTTCTAGAGCACATGATTGCTAAAACACTTCGCGGCTGGTGAAAATATTATTGAGAATTAGCTGTCAGAATTCAAAGAGATTTTTGAGTCTTACTGTAGTAAGCCAAGAAAAATGTAGAAATGAAACCAACCTTTATTCGCCGTTTGTAGTTGTCCAGGATTTATGGTTTCTAGTTGCTGAATCTTCTTCAGAATTGTTGGCGTTATAAATCCATGATTCTTCTCCATTGCTGAATGAACAAGAAAAGATTTACTGAGAGTTCGAGTATCCTTCATCGAATTGCTTTTTCTACCGTATTATTATGTCTACATACTAAGTGTTTAAAATTCGATGGTCGTTTATTCGAGCAGAGGCGTTTGTTCGCAGGTGTGCATTTAAGGAAGGAGTAACACCTAATCATTTGTTTTTTAATGTTGTCAGTTACACAAAACTAATATCTAAAGCTTAATTGGTTGTAAGTTGTGTTTACACAATTATATGGGTTTTTGTTTTTGTTTTATTAGTATAGTTTGAATTAATTCGCCTGGATGCAAAATTATTTTTACAGAAGAACCAAGGATGATTTTGGAAGCTAGCACGAGTGTGAAAGTGTTTCCACATGCTTTTCTTTATAAGTACCAGATAACTGTGGACAGAGCTCGTTATTCTTATTTTTTTTTCTATACGTAAAGAAAACACGAGTTCGATCTCTAGCTGTTAATTTGGTTTTAAAATTTGAGCAAAATTGATCTTAATTTAAAAATACCTGGTAGTTATCTATCAGCTTCCAGGCTGGCTTCTTGCAATCGCTGTAGATTTAGGTGTTATGTCAATTCTAACTTAATATTACCAAACAATTGTTCTTAACCCAGGTTGGAAAGGTAGCGGTCTCTGAATAAATAAATTACACAATGAATAAATCAAAAAATAAATAAAATATACAAAGAAAAAAATTCACAAGTTGTGGTAGCAAGTGGTAAGCGGGTGGTTGTGTTAAGTGTAACATTACTTTTATCACCTTGCATAAAATCAGCCACGGCCGGCCGCTCATTGGAAGGTATCTTTTCTAGGTCCTTGGCTTGATTCACAGTACGTGCATCTTTATCCACGTTTCCATGCAATTAACAGTGATCATGCAAGTCATTGAGACAGTACAAGTACATGAAGGTTTAATTATCTAGAGTTTCAGCTATATACAATGCCATACCGTAAACAGGTAAAAACAAAGTGTTAACAGAAATCAGTTTGTTTGGGGTCCAATCCTCTCATTATAGGTACCGATCATTTCATGTCTATGGGGGTGGGAGGTTGGGTGGACAGTGGAAATTTATATGCTGCTGTTTTTCCATACATTCTTAACAAAGGTTCAAGGTGTGCAAATATCATTTTTTAAAATTTTATTCTATTTAATTTAATTTTATGTTATGTTATCTTTTTTTGAATTATCAAGTCCCCTGTGTATATGTTGTAAGATAGATAGCACCTACCTTGCATAGTTTGTAAGCTCTCCTGGTTGATAAAGCTGAGGGTTTTCTTCGATCCAATTAAACCTACACATGAAATAATACAGCATCAAGTCCTCTTCAGTACAGCTTAGAAAAGTCGGAAACAGGCGAGAGAACAAGCATAACACACTGAGATAACAAAAACAAATTTTAATGTAATAATTTAGAATGCACTATAAACACCACATGAGTGAACACGCATTACAAAAAGACCAAGCATATTCCAAACATGTGTCGTTATACAAACACTACATACAGGCGTACTTTTTTTTTTCTAAAAGCGCACAGTCAGCAAAATACAGTTACAATCGTACTGACAGACACACATTCACTTACACAAAAACAGTACACCAGACGCACAATAACAAAATACATGTGCACATGCAAACGATGATGATTGCAGCATCTTTACATATGGTTGCCGTCTCACTAATTATACGTCCTGTAAAAGGACATGGGTTCTGAGGTGGCTCTTGAGCTCTGACTGAAGGATTTCCATGGCTTGAAACAAATGTGGCATACAATCTAGGCCACCTTGACAGGATTTATATGATCTAATTGGATGTACAGACATTTCTACATTTCACACACACATTTTCAGCTGGTCCTGGAGGAAGGCTTTCAAGATTAGGAGTAAGAGCATTGTCACGCATGCAAACGTGCATGTAAACATAAAGGCAAAAATGCAAGCAATCAAACACAACTGCATAATTTACACAAACAGATATACGCCCACATACAACTGGTGCGCACAATCCAGCCCCCATACACAATGTGAACGAGGCTGAACACACAAACAATGCATTATGTCGCCCACAGAAAAGATATTTTAAGGTGTCTAAGTATTTTTGCACAAACATAAGCAGTAGATGGGTACGCGCACCGTCGAACCAATATCTGTAACACTCAGAGATTAATTTCTTGTTTGCAGGTGCGTGTTACGGAAACTGTCAACATTGTTTCTTTCTTAGTCAAGACGGACGACACTTGAGTCTCACTATAGACCAGCAGAAACATCAGCTCACGAGGTTATATCCACGTTTATATCCATGCAGACAACACAGTCACACGTTCTCGTATGAAAAACATAACACACATTAAAAATAAACATTTTATCGGCAGATATCTATATAGTACACGTTCATTGTTTCATTTTAGTGTCGATGAACCATACTCTATTATAAAGTATGTGGTAAAGGGATAGGTGCGATGTTTGTACACCTTTTTCCTTTTGTGGCTTTGGGTGAATCTGGAGCAAAAACGGCGCGTTATCCTTCTGAATCAACTTGGTTTTCTTCACATGCACATGTCTGGCAAAAACTGAAAGAGATTTTGAGAACTTTTTGTTTCTTGTTAAAAAAAGATGTTTTTTGAAAGCTGAGATTACTGATACTAGATACAAATAACAATAATCTACACTACTACTAATGATAATAACAATAATAATTATAATTACAATAAAAACAATATTATTAATTATAATTACGATATTATTGTTATAATAACCACATCACACTTGTTGTGACTCAGCTACACTTTACAAGTCTTCTTCTTCTTCTTCTAATTCTAATCCTAATTATATAATTACAATTATAATTAGAAGGAGACTTGTAAAGCGAAGCTGGGTCAGAATAAGTATGACGTGGTTGCATTTCTGGAAGAGCGTAACAGCTCGAGCATCAGAGTTGTGGACTGATTGTAGCTTATGAAGAAGAGATTTTGGTAGGCCGTACAAAAATAATTTCGATATCCTAGCTTGGAGATGGGAAAAGCTTGTGTAAGGACTCTACAGATTTTTTGTTTGATTTTTGTGGATTCTAAAAATATTTCTGAGGTGAAAGAAGGATGAACAGAAGACTTACTCAGAATATGTTCTTTAAAGAACAGAATTTTGCTAAAGATGACCACAAGGTAACTTAATTTTATTGTACAAATAAAATCTAATAATAATACAATAGTACAATGTGGCAAATTTAAAACAGGTAAAAACCCAGCCTCTAACCTCTCCCCCAATCGCTTCCTTTTCCCTTTAGAATCTACATTCTAAAACAATTTTACGATAAGAGGATTAAAAACAACACTGTTTGAAGCTCGATATGTCATGTTGCTACAGACATTTGAAACAGAGCGACTTCCATGCTTTTTTTTTGTTCTCGAGGTCGAGATTAGTTTAAAGCGCTAAAAAACGTTTAATTTTTAAAACAAGTAGGCAGAAGAAGAGAAAGGAATCAGTTCGTAACCAACTTAAATGTGGTAAAGTTGAGGACAAGGATGGAACTTATAGTGTAAAAGAAAGAAAAACGTTTAATCTCCATTACGTTTTATAGTGTTAAAGATCATCCATTTCAATTTATCATATACGGCTCTTCACTGACTCAAGGTTTTATTTATCAAGCATATTGAAATATCAAACAAGTTTTTCGGCTCTATCTCGGTGTAAGAACCTGACGACTGACGTCACCCAGTCTGACTAACGTCATATACTGGGTACACCGGTGGTGAAGGGCGATAAATCGTCCAACATTGTTGGTAAGCTGCACTCTTGTACTCATAGATTGGAAAACTTGCTTTAGTTATGGGAGTTAAATTAAACATTTACCAACCATATAACTGACGTCAGCTAGACGTCGAGCACGATAATGATGTCAATTCACCTCCCATAACTGAAGTAAATTTTGAAGAGTATGAGTGTAAGCATGCTCCATATCGCCAATCCTCGACGATAGAACGAGCCATCATTGCTCACACTGTGACATCATCTGTGTATCTGTATCATAGAACACTATGACGTCAGTTGTGAGGTTCTTACTCCGTGGTAAACCCAGTTTTTCAGTTGGCAAATATTATTATTATTTTTTTTTTTAAACACTAAGGTATCAAACAGTTATTTTAGGTTAACGAGCACCTTTAACCGCCAGGGGGCTTGCCAACTCGAACGGGCAAAAACCAAGAGGTTTCTTTGTGAAACATAATAGCTCACAGTTATGACTCGGTTTTACCCAGAGGAATGTGAGCAAGTGTGAGTGGACTAGATTTCTAGAATTGTTTTGGTTTAGTAGCAACGGTAGCTCGTGTACACGGTAAGAGCGCTTTTTGCCATGTTATCAGATGAGTTGTCGATTCGGGATGGTTTCGATCTTCTTTCTCGGATTCTCTTACTTTTGTCTCTGATTGCTTTCTAAATGTCAGAGCACAGTTGATAGAACTGACTGGTTGTGAAGCTCGTACAAAACTGCTTTGTTTTATGTTGAACAAAACGTGACCCTGCACATCGTTTTGTTTTATGTGTGAGCTCAAATGCTAATTCTGGCTAGCTTTCATGTCCATTTCAATACCTTTTGTGCTTTGTGCACGGTCAAGGCTATTAACTGAACTAAAGAGTTAAAGAACAAAAAACATAACAAAGAAACTGGCTGAGCTTCAAAACCATGAGATCACTCCATATATGAACTATGTTTTGAGTTAACCTCTCCGATTATGATCATGACGTCTGGCCTCCTTTTTACTGTCATGGTTAGAAATACGACGTCAAACTAAGACATGAAAACATCTTCCCATCATTCACAGTCCTTCATATGAAAAACAAATACAAACGATTGAATGCTGCATGAAGCAAATAATTTGTCACATTTTGGTTGGTATAATTAACTATTATTTTAGACTACTTAAATTTTTGAGTTAAAGGTACTTTCTAAAATTGTGCTCCGTAGGACCTTGCACAAGTTTATTTGTTTACAAAGATAATTGACCCACCTTCTTCGCGAATGCATAAAATAAAGAGGAATGCCAATACTGTGAAGAGAGGTTTGCACAGCACCATTCCTAGTAAAACGTAAAAACCAGTTGATTCTACGCTTTCGCCATAACATTGAGTTATTTACTCCGCAACCATTCTCTGTAATACAAAACAAACACACGTACTAATCAAAACCGATCTTTATTAAAACATATACATTTTTAGATTAAGACATAGTGAATTAAAATGTATAGGAATTGACAAAAAGTTGAAAATTATTATTTGAAAATTCACGAAAATAAAGTAGTTTAGTTGGTGGAGGTAGCATTAACTTTTGAAGTATATAAATTATCATATATTATCTGTGGTAAAACAATGTTTGCTTTGTAGAATTCTTTTAAGGGTTGTGTGAAGAATTGACCACAAACTTGTATTCAAATAGCGTTTTGTTATTAGATAAGTTTTGAGGGATTTTCCATTCGATGACTTATAAGTATTTATATTGAATTACACAAATCAAACTATTTACTAAACGCGCTAAACCGAACATCCATAATTCACAACGATACTTCCCCTTCATCTGTGCATCAGCCCAAACAAAAACGTCCTTGTTTAGCATCAACAGTTAAGGGTAAATGAATTACCAAACATAAAATAATATAATTTCATATCAAAATATTGTCAAAGAAGATTGTCGCTTTGAAGTATCAACATATAATACGTTGTAAAACACTGGTGGTCTTTATAAACAAAGTATACAATTAAAAAAAATGTTTTCCACTCGTGAATCAGAGAGCAAGATTCGACAGGAAGTTGTTGTATCAATGTCGAGACAAAGGAACAACCAAGCATATCTGGCTATTACGGAAAGTAAACAAAACATTGTCAGGTACAAAACAGAAACAATTTAAAATAATGCCTTAGTGAAATACATACCACTTAAGTACTATCTACGTACATCCTGTATAACATCCTGTTCTGTTCAGACTTTCGTTGTCTTCTTAGTTAATGTTTTCAGAGATATCGACCGCCATTGTAAGATTGGAAGTTAGCAATAAATAATAAATAAGATTAAACGGTCTAGAGAGCAAGTGACACTGTTTAGAATAACACTTTTCACTTCATGGTTGAACGAGCTGTGTGTTTTATCACAAAACCTGTAAATAGCATTTTGTACTTGCATCTTGGTGGCAGATCACGTAAGTTTCATATTATCTTTTTTTAAATTTCTATTCAATTATATTTAGCAAAACAGTCTAATTAAATTTTATGTATCTATAATCTTTTAAGTTTGCGAAGGATACAAAATTCGCGATACTGCAACGCAAAAGAATGTGACAAACTCCAAGACAAAGCTCCATCGACTAGAAAAGCGTAAGAAAATCGTGATATCACGCTTTTCTAGTTGATGGAGCTTTGTCTTGGAGTTTGTCACATTCTTTTGCGTTCTAGTATTGTGAATTTTGTACCACGTGGTCTCTTGCTGCAAAGGACCTATAATTCGTCTAATCACGAAGGTGAAAAAAGTTAATTTGATTTAATTTTGTGTATTTGCCATGATTTGTGACCTTGCTTTACTTAAGTCTTGATATCCCTCTTCTCTCGCGTATTGAAATAATTACTAATGTTGGTCTATATGCACCAGTATGTGTTGCAACAATTTCTTTTTGTATTTCATGACACTATTTTAATTTGTATATTGCAACTATGGAACGTAACGAATTGCAGAGCAATGTACAGCTAAGTCAACGATGAAGGCGCGAAATACAAGGCTTGACAATATTAAAGACTTCAGTGCGTGTTAGGTGAACTGACTGCCTCTCTCTCGATCCTGGTCGGCTGGATTACGGATTAAAACTGCACAGACAACTATAATGTTGCTGAAATAAAAGGCAAATTGATAACTGATCATCAGTAGGATACCTGAAATGTTTGCAATTCTACAATTGGTTTCTGCTCCACTAAACCCTAATGGCGACTGCACGCAGCTAGGTGGCTTCCCCATTCATCTCTATCCAAGACTTCTAGCCTCACCTTGCTCTCTCTTGATGGATGTTAGTCGGAGTATACCGATGATATATTCCTGATATATTCCCGATACCTCCTGGCAGTTGCTTGCCTGGGGACAGCTCTCACGACAATGTCGTTGTATCATGTCTAATTACGAATGTCGCAGTAGAAACCCCAGCCACTGGAGTTGGTGCGCTTGGGTTGATTATGATATTACTGATATTAACTAAATCTTTGCATAAAGACTGTGTTGCAGATACAGTATGTTAAAGACCAATGTCGCATCTAGGAAAACAGGGAAGAAACAACCCTTGTGGCATGTTATTAGGAGGGTGCACTATGTCATTAGGAGGGTGTAGATGTTATTAGGAGGGTGTATGAACCCTTGCGGCGCGTGGGACAGAAATGAGTAAAAACCCGTGATACAGTGTGTGGGGCAGGAAGTTACAAGAATCAATACGACTCATGGGGCAGGAAGGTATACGAACCCACACGGCGTGTGGGGCAGAAAAGTATAGGAATCCATGCAGAGTGAAGGGCAGGAAGGCATAGGAAACTCTGCAGCGTGGGGGCAGGAAGGTATAGGAATCCATGGAGCGTGTGAAGCAGGAAGGTATAGGAATCCATGGAGCGTGTGGGGCAGGAAGGCATAGGAACCCATGGAGCGTGAGGGGCAGGAAGGTATAGGAACCCATTGAGCGTGTGGGGCAGGAAGGCATAATAACCTCTGCAGCGTGAGGGGCAGGAAGGTATAGGAACCTCTGCAGCGTGAGGGGCAGGAAGGTATAGGAACCTCTGCAGCGTGAGGGGCAGGAAGGTATAGGAGCCCATGGAGCGTGTGGGGCAGGAAGGTATAGGAACCCATGGAGCGTGAGGGGCAGGAAGGCATAGGAACCTCTGCAGCGTGAGGGGCAGGAAGGTATAGGAACCCATGGAGCGTGTGGGGCAGGAAGGCATAGGAACCCATGCAGCGTGTGGGGCAGGAAGGCATAGGAACCCATGGAGCGTGTGGGGCAGGAAGGTATAGGAACCCATGCAGCGTGTGGGGCAGGAAGGTATAGGAACCCATGCAGCGTGTGGGGCAGGAAGGTATAGGAACCCATGCAGCGTGGGG
>JANSTQ010207626.1:0-17779 GCA_026167885.1 Bergia puertoricense | reverse complement strand
TATCTCGTTCTAGGATATTTTTATTTCTTCCCTTTCGCTTCTGCACCAGGCTTACAAGGATTGAATCTTGATTTTTTTAAAATTCGTTGTTATTAAAAAGGCCGCTCACTTCATTGAATATATAGCTTGACACCAAACTAATCCATACATGTATCTATATCTACTGATACTATCATCCATTCGTAGATTTAAACTTTAAAGTTTATTTTGAAATTTCTTAAATCTATTCACTTACTAAACATTCGAACAAGCATTGATCATTGTTGTTCCCTTTATATAAATTATCAGTTTTTCAAATATATGGAATTATATAATTATTAAATAATCGAATTGTCGAAATTTCCAATCACAGTGACAATCTGATACTCGGGGTTACTTTGTGTTGGAAATGATTTACTCATGTACCTTAATTCCAGTGAATGTTATCGTTATCAAAAGTAATCCTATCTTACATTTTATAAACTAGCAAATTGTAAAAACATTTTTGGACTGTTCTACACTTCCACATGAAGACTCCTTGATGTCATCAAGGTTAACATCCTCACCAGCATCTAGGCCAACTTACATTTGTATTATGAAATGTTAATTATCAATTTGTTTGTCTGGGAATGTTTACACTGTACTTTCTTGACACAGATTTTGTGTAATTTGGTGTTGTTCATTCATCATCTGTTACAGTAAGTGCTTTTAAAGCACAGCATTGATAAGCTATACATTTTTACAGTCTTAAACAGGGATTAAACTCCTGCTATCACGATCCCTTAATGCTTCAAAATTAAGTCCGTGATTTGTTATCATACCAAGAAATATTTGTGAATTGTGATTAAACCATGAATTTGCAACCATGTCCAAAATAAATTTGAGATTTGTTATTTTGTACCCCCCCTTTGCTACACTTGTGAAAGTTAACACTAAGAAATCGACATTTTGATATCTGCTAGATATCATTTTCAAGATGGAATAAATATGAAGTTAAATGCTTTATATAACTATTAGATACTGTGTTACATGTAGATAAAGCTAATAGATATATAATAATAGCTTTTAACTTTATATTTATTCCATCTTGAAAATGGTATCTGGTGGATATTGAAACATGGATTTAATATATAATAATATGCATTAAATATTGTTATGACAAAGTCCATATTTTATAAAAGTCTTATTATTACTATTATTATACCATTGCCTGAGAAATTTCTGCAATCTGATTGGTCGAGAGCAGTGGTATTTCAGCATAATTTTGAAATACCTACATGTGAAAATTACAAACCCATTCAAATGTGCAGACGAAATAAACAGATGCTGTTGCAGAAATTTCTCAGGTATTAGTATAAACAAATAATAGCATGATTTGTACATGGTATTTGGCATAAATATCACTCATGATATTTCAAAGTTGTTCCAAATTTCACATGCCTACGGCTCATGAAATTTTGTAGAACAACTTTGAAATATCACTCGCGGTGTTTATGCCTAATACCACTACAAATCATGCTATTACCTATTCTTACTGCTGAACAACCTGTATGTACTGTATGTTCAGTAATAAAATACATATCAAATAGAATTCATTTAATGATCAGGTGTATATGCAGCTGTCTTTTTTCAGTTTAACTATTCTCATTAATCACAAACAAAACTTGGGATTAATGCTACATTAGACAAATACAGGGTCAAGTTTCCTTCATCAGGCACTAACCCCAATACCAACCTCATTTGCCCATACAGGGTTTATGGTGCAAGGTTGGGATGATGTCTTGGCTATCTGGCCATGGTACTGCTTCCAGGACCGCCGGTGCCGTCTTGTTGGCATGATGGACAACTTGACATAAGGACTTGGTTTACCAAAGATGTTCTTTTTCAGCCCATGGGCATTCAAACCAGTGACTGAAAATTCCAGGAGGGGGCTATCAGCAGCTTGGGAACCTCTTCGACCACTTCCAGGCTGGGCCTGCAAAGTTGAGGAAAATTTTTTTTTAATGGTTTCAAAAGAATGATTTATTTAAATCTCAGTGAATTATAATTTAAAAATTTCATTTTGTACAAGGTATATACAGTGTATAATAAAAACAGCTGAATGTGTAAAAATAGAAAAGATAGAGTGTGACAAGGTTGAAGGTGGTCACAGTAGTTTTATAGTAGAAAAAGAATGTAACAAAATTGTCATTTAATATGCTGTTTCAGTACCAAGCACCTCAACTTCTTACCTCCAGATATGGATTGTAAACATAAAGAGTCTCGCTGATTGCTCTGACAGATTGAGTTCTTGCTTGAACATATTTGAAGATGCACTTGCTTTCCGCTAAACAAAAACACACAGACTATGAGAGGATGTAACAAATCATAGTAAAATTTACAGACTGAAGCAACATTGAAATACATGTAGCTTGAACATGCTTTAACTGTGTGACTGCCTCGGAACACAATGTACCGTCATCTCCTTTTACTTGTTACCTTTTTCTGGGATAGAAATAGGGGAATCAAATTTGATCTGTTCAGTAATGTTACCAATCACTTACTGTTATCTCTGACATTCCTGCTTTTCTTAAATGTATCCTACGTTCAGTAACTTTTGTACATTTTTGTATGAATACACTTGTGTCTTGTGTACATACAATCATTATTTAATGCAATATACAGTAGACAAATATTACTTATTGTAAGCTGTTATCAACTTCTAATTCACCATGGTATCATAAAACTCTTAATGCCAAGAGTCAAAGTCTTGTAGTTTTTGATCATCCATTAAACAAATGATCATGATGGTAGTTGAGCAAGAAATACACGAAACTGATGTATTACCCTCCTGAAAGTGGGATCCTTTGGTTAAAGCCCACTTGATGGCTCCTCTTCTTGCTCCAGTGATCCCGCGCTGTTTACTGTCAATATAGTTCGTCAGCGATGTTGGAACATCTGTAAATCAATCAGAATATGAAGTTTAATCATGATAGTGCATGTGAACAACAAAATAAAATTTACAGATGAAAGATGTCAGACTTCAACTGATCAATACTAAATAAAACAGTTGTGATAAATAAATATTCATTTTATTCAACAAAACCTATAGTGCAACATGTCTCAGTGCATAAATTCACTTGTCTGAAACATATACTTCAATATATTATATGTGTGCATGGGATGTACTGTGCAGTAATTTATCATTTTTAAGGTAGCATAAATGTTTGGTAAAGTCGGATTAACTTTAAAACTTTGGTCTCATTAAATTATTTGTCTTCACATGTTATGCAGTGTCGAATTCATGTGACTTAAGTAATGTGTAAAACAAAAAAAAACTTTGAATAAGACTGGAAGGAAGTACATGCAACAATAATAAAAAATGTTAAAGAACAAAGTATCATGTTTTAATAACTAGTGAGCAAAGTGGAAAATAATGAATTTTCTTACCAGTATACTCAATAAAAATTGCACCAATACTTGAGTCTGCAGATAAGCCATAAACTTGAGCAGACATTTTAGTATTCCTGCTTTAAAGAAATGTTCTGTTTTTCTAAAATTCTACAGTCATGTACAAATGTATATAAAGTTCACGAGGACTCAAATTGCAATTATATACACAGCTTCAATATATAATATATATGAATGTGAAATCAATGTGACTGAAAAAGATTTGATCCTTTTCTAACTATATTGCAATCTAACACCTGGCTTCAATATTTTTAAATCTTTCAAACAATGCAAATAGCCATACAGAATGCTTCAAAAGTAGTAATAATAATAACAATTTTAAGTTAAAATAAAACAAAGTCATTTTGTCTATTAACAGAACATCAACTTCAAGTAACAATTGGAATACATACAAAAGATTGAATATTAGGGAAAAATGATGACAATTCAACCCAAGGGTCTTCAGTTTACTTCACTCAGATCTTTAAAACAATGATTTATTGTTTTATAATTTTTTGAAAAACTGATGAACAAGCTTCATCTATCATAATTACTTTAATTTGTTTACTTTTCTGGCCTGGCTGGAGACAAGCAGTTCCAAAAACAAATTAAATAATCTTTTCATCTTATTGTCAGCTTAAAACAAGGCAGATGTGTCTATCAGCACAACTTTCCAAACCAATGATCATGACACAACTTCACCAAACAAAAAGACAGATGGTTATTTAATTTAGCTTCAACTGTCATATGTCATACTTGAATCACCAAAAATGAGACTCAATCAAAAATGAAAGTTGATCTACCAATTTGATGCTTGTTGTTATGTTACTTATTTCTCAACAGAAGGAGTTCTACTTTAGCTCCAGATGTATGAAACTGAACAGATGCTCCATGTAATCATACATTGTTTAAAAAATATCTTCAGGATTGTTTACGGCTTCCATGAGACAAATAATTTTATTATGGATAGTAGCATCAAGATTAATATGAATACACTGTATTTACATGTACATACAACAAAAGGTTAACTATAAAGGCACATGGCATAAAAGTGATATAGCAGTCACCCAGTACTTAGTGAGTATAGGGTAGGATCTAGAGATTTGAAAAGGAAAGAGGGGGCACCAGCTAGATAGGGTAGGATCTAGAGATTTGAAAAGGAAAGAGGGGGCACCAGCTAGATAGGGTAAGATCTAGAGATTTGAAAAGGAAAGAGGGGGCACCAGTTAGATAGGGTAGGATCTAGAGATTTGAAAAGGAAAGAGGGGGCACCAGTTAGATAGGGTAGGATCTAGAGATTTGAAAAGGAAAGAGGGGGCACCAGCTAGATAGGGTAGGATCCAGAGATTTGAAAAGGAAAGAGGGGGCACCAGCTAGATAAAACCTAATGTACAAAAGAGCAACAAAGATGCAGGCTTTTTGGGGATCCAGGAATACTTTTTTAAAATCAATGTCCTTCAGAAGGCAAATTCCTACATTTTTCTCTAGCAGAAAGTCTTCTTCTGGCTTTACAACTGTGAAGTACTTCACAAAAAAGTCTTACACATAAGGGGAGCCACTGTCCCCCCCTCCCGACTAACCCAGTGCTCCCCCCTAGATCTGCCACTGCAATAATAAAATCACTTACATGTATAGCTATAAAAAGTTATTCACTGCATATGTTATGGTAACTATAACATTAACCATAGTTAACAGGCTACCTCCGTCTGAAGTACAGTGTTTAGCTTCAGTTTACACTGACTGTATAAATCTAAAATGTAATTGGGTTGGGTCCCCTATGATGGTTGTATATCAAATATACAACAAAAAATCAAGATTTGACTGATGATTTTGGTTCAAAAATTTGGAACGAAATCGAAGAGCCACTGAAGACTTTGAGTTTCCAAATATTTAAACGGAAACTCAAAGTCCATCTACTTAATAAATACAAATAGATCGTATTGTTCGCAATCACACTAGATTTTGTGCGTGTATGTATTTAACGTTCTTGTATTTTATATTTATAAACTTTGTTTTCCCTCCTACTTCCCTTGCTAAATGTACACAATTATAATTTCTCTGTATATTGGGCACCCGACTAGATTAGCTTACACAGTTATTTCGGGTGTCCAACCACTATTTTCTTTTCAAATTTTGTAATTTTATAACACTTGCACTTATAGTGGAAATAAAGTTTTGTTGTTGTTGTTGTTGAATCTATTCATTACTTGATTCAGGACCTATCTGAGGTACAACAAAATTGGTGTAGCACAATTTATTGCTAGTAATTGAAAACAGGATGTGAGAAAAAACATTTGAAACTAAGTTTCTTGGTTTTCATGCAGGTTTATCATTATGTTTTGACACAAGAGCCTGCTTGTAAAAGTAACTGACATTAAAAATTAGCCACTGAATATAGAACAAATTTTACAAACTGAATCTATTTTGAAAATTTGAGAGAAATATTTGTGTTAAACCTTTGTAAAAACTTAACTACCAGTTATCATTTTTAAGCGCACATGCATGTCTTCTGTGGCCCACATGGAATAATTTATAAAAAGTAGAATGGTGCTCTTTAAAAAATAAATCAATGATATAGATTTTTATACTAGGTTCATAAATTAAAATACATTGGCACAACTCTCTCTATACAAATTGATGAGTAATTTTTCAATTTAAATTTCCCCTAAGAGAATCTACAGAAAAAAATCTGGAACCGATTAAGTTTATGGTGTGTTCGCCAAAAAAATTAACAATATAGAGGACTGAAAAAGTCGAGCATGTAAGTAATATTTTTAACTTTAAGTAGTGTACCACTTCAAAATCACTTTTACTTAAAAAATTATTTTTTAAAGACACAGTTTCCCCACTGGTTACTTTGTATTAAACTTGGTACATAGCCCTTTGCACCCAGAAATTATTTATACTGAGAGCAAGACTTGGCAACAAACCATGACATCTGACTACAAATTATGTGGTTTGCCATCTGTTCTTTCACTGGCTGAAGAACAACATCAATACTTTTAGAAAATGTTTCTTCATGCTCCAGTACAATGTAAGTGAAACTTACTGTTAACTTAGGGTTTAGGATTACTGCAGATAATTTGAGAGCAGAGAATTTTCAAACAGAATCTAGTGTAAAATTTCAAAAAGTTCACAGCTGACCTCTGATTACATTGTTTTGCATCAGAAACATAAATATTAGAGTGTTCAATATTAACAATGCAAGATGTAAAAGTCAGGAAAAAAAATGAATGCTGGAAATAGACAATTTGTGCACCTCAATATCATGTCCTGTAACATTTTTAAAGCTTTATAATCTGTGTTAAGCAAACATTGTCTTCTTGGTTCAGTGATCTTTTTGGAATTACAACTAAAATTAATTACAACTTGAGACCACATGTTATTTTATAAATTATGCTTTGTATCCCAATATTTTTACACAAATAAAAACAATTAAACATTTTAATAGTTCACACCACGGGGATTCATTAGATGTGATAAGGAATTCACTTTCAAGTTGCTTTATAAAGCAAGGAGTCCCCTGGGCTACATTAATTAATCTACAAGTATTTTAAAATTGATAAAATTCAAATTTCCAAATTTTCATAAAATTTTTACACATGATATATTGTCCAGATTCTGATGATTAGTTGACAGCAATCTTATCTTTGTTGCTGGCAAGACAACTTTGACCCCAAAAACGAAACCAGTTCCTGTAACTATAACAGACAGACAGACAAGTACCCAACTTGCTCAACGCGATATCTGCCCACAAGATAAAGTCAAAGAATTATTTTACAGCTATTGATAATACAAAACTGAAAATTCGCATTAATTACGACTGAGTTTTTGGCACATGAGAACACAGGTATAACAAAACGTTTGCACTTATCTTTATAAGTCTCTGTATTGTCATATCCTTTACTGAATTTTTCATAAAATAAAAATTTTGACTTGTTCGTTCTCAATCTGTCACGGTACAATGACTTCACGTGCCAATCAATTTTTGCACACGGATAAAAATTTATCTGGAGCAAAATGTCAACAGTAGCCTTTGTCACCAATGAACATGCTTGATATGCAACAAGTCTTTTCCGTCTTTGTTCTTCAAAAGCTAAAAAGCCTTTCAGAATTTGCGGCAAAAGGACCGCTTTGGGCGGTAATTGTGTGACGGCATTTTGCGTCAACAACGGACAAAGAGACTTTCCTTACAGGACATTTAACTTCTCTAAACTGTCTAGTAAGTTATTCTGTTTTTACTACTATTAAGTTTAATGCAAACTCAAAAAAGCCACAAAACTAATAAACGGAAGAGCTTTTAAAGAAATGTATTAAAAGATATGCTATGAAAGTATGTAGCACTGAAAACAAGTTTATACCGATTCTTGAAGTCCGGCAGAATATTTGCAACGCAAATTAGCAACTGTCAAGATTACAGACATAAGTGATGAATTTGATTCTTGTTCGCTCACGACTAACTGGGTTGCAAGATCATCTAAGTGAGAAACCCAAAGAGGAATCGATATCGACAAACCCTAGGAAATAATATTGAGAAACAAATATATTTAACACATTTACCGGGGTTTAACTATCTTGAAAGGAACAACAAAAAATCTCTTGGTAGAAATTCGTGACAGATTGCAAACAAAACAAAAAAATATCGCGAAGAAGAGATTATCTCACATTTCAAACGATGATTACCTGAAAAGCTTGGTGTCAGATCCGATCAGCCCAAAAACTTTTAATTTTAAAACATGAATCTAAACAACGGATTTGCAGCAAAGAACATCAAAAAGTAAAAAATAACAAACAATAAAACGAATTTGAAGTCAATTTTAGCGTTGCCCAGTATAGCAAGAAACTACCAGTTGTATCGGTTCATCCTAAAATTTACAAATTTTGAATTATAATCGTTGTATGAACAACATATCTAAGAAGATCACACACGAACTCACAAAGTAGTTATTTTAAGGAAAACAATCGATCAACAAAAACATAAATCTAGCTGCCAGTTTCTGCAGCTACGACTTTCAAAACACAAAAATTCGCCGCAACCAAAGGCTCAATATGGAGATCACTCCGAAGCTTGTTTGATTATCCGGAAGGACTTCCACATTAATTTTGGCTGAGTTTTTAACTGTAAACATTAAAATACTCAATAAGGAGTTCAGGACTAATTGATAACAGAGTGATAACAAACATGAGGGAAGATAGCTTGGTCACAGATAACATTTAGTAACTCACAGTCAAGTCACAAGCGCACGTTTTTCATAAAGCGAGTTCCTTCAATGCTGGCTTATAAAACAGGACTCAAACTCACCAAGATAGAACAGCCCAATCCAATCTTCCGCTCCACATAACTCTTTGATGTCCCAGTAAACTGTAACACTTTCTCCAACATTAACTCGCGTCTTGCTTAACTTCAACATCGAAAAACCGGCATCAGTTTGCTGAGCACTGCACTCGAGTAGACTGCTCTCACTGTGCGCTCTTCGGAGTTGCGACGACTCAGCCAGATCGCTTCGAGAACGGTATCTTAAAAGTTCGATATCTTTTGCTGGCATAGCATACAGGCAACTCCACGAAATTTATGCCAGATTGCCCCTAGCATGACCATTATATTATTAAAACTGCGAATAACAAGTCGAAAACTATGAAACCCTCCTTCTTCAATGTTGTCACTTCTGGTCACTTTCGGGCATGCGCGGGCCTATTCACATTCGAAGTGCTGGACCGGATGTGTCGTTCAACGATGCACAACGCACTTCCGGACAACAATGACTCCATCAAAAAACTAACAAGGTTTGCTATTAACAACTACTAATGACTGTTTTGAAAACAGCTTTTAAAATCCTTTTTAAGTTTTGTTAACATAAAAACACAGCTTAGGGTTCCAACTAGACAAGGTATTAAGCGGCTTTCGTCTTTTAATTTTTTTCTTGGTAAGGACGGAAGAAAGAATTCAAAAGTGCGTCTTTGCGGTTTTGCCGGACTCTTTAATCTCTTATTTAAATTCTGACAGCATCTTTGTTTATATCCGATTCTTCATACTTTTTCTTTGAATGAATCGTAGTTGTTAATTTTACAAAATGGTATGAAGTTTCGCAAGCACTGAGTCTATTGGTGAACCAATGCTGTGTATCACAAGTTGTGGCGTGATTTCAAACATTATCCGGAAAATTGACCGGATCAAAACCCAACAGAGCGCAGCAGCAGTTTAGAGTTTTGATAAAACGCTCATTCAAACGAATGCGCTCACTAAAAACAACACAGCTTCACCGTCACATCTTTTACATAGCAACATAACAAAATTTAAATTCATACTCAGAATAAGTTGGGAATATATATCTGTAACTCAGAACAACCGACTACAGTTTTATTCCGTGCCTGCTACATAGAAATACGATGGACACTGAACTCTGAGAAACTGGATAGAGAGTATATTAAAAGGAGGTACCGTGTCCCATACCAATCTGATACAAGTATCTGTTTGTAGCAGCTATTAAAAGCACTATCAAAATAATCGAGCATCGTGACTGAAGAGGTAGGAAACGAACTCTCGATAATCACTGACGGTAAGCGACCCGCCCAGGGACAAACCATCTGAATATTAGACCGTTCTGCTATAATGCGATTTCACGCGCATGCACTGACACATCTAGTATACACTGCAGATACCCCAGGTTCGAAATGTCTAAAATCACCATTTCTGCCTAGAAATCTGGAAAAGTGGTCAGTGGTCATACAGAAATAAGATATTAAGCCAATTATTTCAACTTCTCCTTTAAATGACTTAATTTTCAACTTTATTATAAATATCTTTGTGTTTCAATTTATATATTCTTTAATCTATTTTCGGCTTTATCTTATACAGAGCTCCTTTCAAACCCGGACCAACTGTGCAAATTCAGTAAGTTAATAAATTAAGGCATAAAACATCAGTCCTCTTCGGCTTCATCCACTTTACTGATTGGAAAATCTGCTATGTGCTTTTTAGCCTTCAGAAACTAGCTCAGGGTTATAGCTTGTTCTTTAAATCTTTGCTTGTGTCATATTTAATATTTATCCACCTTCACTAGAGTAGGTCGATATATGTGTACTTCACGTAACTGCCGAGAACTCGTCACACAGAATGAACCAAATAAAACGAGCCACTTGTATCATTATGGTCCCGACTTCAACCTATGCAGCACCTAAAGAGTGCATTCGAAATTGCTATCAGTTGTCAGTTAGATCCTCTAGTTTAAAAGATATTTGCGAAGGTCCAGCTTTTGTTCTGTTTGTCCTCGTATTTCTTGTTAGGATTCTGAAGTCATGGCAGGACCGTTGGTTTTATAAAAGTTTGACCGGATGTTTGGGGTGTAGTACCAATTAGCAAATAACTTGAGAAAACAACTTTGAGTTGGACTTGAATGGAAAAATAATTTATACTACGAGAATACGTGGTGTCAGTTAGACTTTTCGACAGTTCGCGAGTTTTCGGAAGACCACTTTCGTTAGATGAGGCACAGAATAAAAGTTCCAAACACGTCGCTTTTTTGCAGTTACCAGCTGAAACATGCCTTTCGTCACTTCCTTCATGCATAGTCTACCCAAACTTCTTCCTGGCTGACTGACACGGTAATTACAGAGTTCATTTCGTCGAACGTAAACTAACCGTAGACCATAAACTATCAATGTCTTAAGAACTGTTAAAGATAGAAAATGGCAATTGGCAGTTGGCTAAAGTGAATGATACAATAAGCAAAATTCGCCCCACATTATTAACGGTCGAAAGTTCACTACTGACATCCCATCAGCTGGCAAACAGGCGCTATGTTTACAGAACGAAAAGGAAGTATCACTTTTGCATGAAAGAATTAGTACGTGAGATTTGTTCCTTTTCGGCTTCATCAGTCGAGAAACGTGCCCAGCTGAAGCATAAATATCAGATAAATATCACCCTCCTTAAAGTGGGGGGCTTTTCCAGCGTTTTGCAGAATTTCATTGAAGACCATTAATTCTGTATTTGTCTTAAGCCATTTTTATTACCTTAAATTAGCCAGACGAATTATTCCGTCGAGGTTAATATAAATCAATAATCTGGAGATACTTCGAATCAAAACTTCCCAAAAGTATAACTATACAACATCGATTTAGTACACTATAGTTTATTTTACGTCATGCGAGTCCTTTGCACTCAGAAGACTTTTTTTATACAACATAAATTACACGTTCTAAGACAATACGAGCGACCATCCCACCTCCACCCCCACCCCTCTTCCTTCCACCCAATGATCTCACTTTGAACGGCAAGAGTTACGGGCCAAAGGCTGGTTAGATCGATGGCTTCTTTATAATACATGTTTCCCTGCCAAAACTCTCTTGCTATTCACGGACACCCACGGGCGGTCTGTCAGGGCGAGCGCTAGCGAAAGAAAACTAAAGAGGAAGAGTAGAGCTTCACTCGATGTTGAAGACTGGATGCCCCAGGGTCTCCCAGGATGCTGTTTTGCCTGCTACATTAAATTAACTCAAACCACAACTAGTATACCGATATCCTTGGAGTTGCTATGTTTGTAATCTGCATACGAGAAAAGAAACTAGAAACTTTGGAATGGAAAGTGGCCAACTAAGGTGGTGTTTATATGATGCTGGAATGAGTCTCATTCCGGTACGACAGACAGATTTAATACCACGTTTACATAGAAGTTTTCATTCTAAAATGAAAGTGCGGTAAAAATATCGACAGATTGAAAATACAACTGAGTCAGCTGATCATTCCAACCAATTCGCTTGCCTAGCTCCATACCGGAACGAGCTTGTACCTCATTTACATGATGCTTGTGTAACGTGCGGCCAGATTCCGTTCCAGAACGAACATTTCGATCCGGTACAACTACCGGGATGAACTCATTCCTGAATGACCGATACTGGAATGAGATTTTAGAAGGTATCATGTAAACGAATATAGAGACTCAGTATGGAACCAGGATGAAGTCGTACCGGAATGAAACTCGATCCAGTATCATGTAAACATCGCCTAAATTACGCGTCTGAGGTTGTTACTGTGGGTCACGCGAATACATAATTTTTAGTTGTTTATTGTAACTGAATAACCAGATAATTTTGGCTGAGGCTCGATCTTACTTTATTTTTGGTAAATTTAACCTCAAATTGTTCTTAAATTGCCAGTCTTATTCTCATATATATACATAAAACGACTGTTTCTATTTGAAAAATCGAATGTTTATGCTGGTGATCCGAACCAGCTAGAGCTTTGGCGTGAAACTGTTCTTAACTGTTCCGGCTTAAATTTTGGCAAATCTGAGCATTAGTGTTCTTATAAAGTTTAGTGTTCTTATATAAATTGTTCTAAGCGTTATTGGATTTAGATCATTTACAGCTCACGTAAAGCGTTTTGAATAAGGATCCCGAGTATTAAGGGTGCGGACATAACTAGCGTAGCAAAACTCACAACCTCTGTAATGACATCTACAAAAAACTGACAATGAAAGGTTCTTTTAAATGTAAGCTGTGACTAAAAGAGGAAAATCAAATATAAAGATTATATAGGGTTAATCAATGGTCACTCTTAAATTTCGTATGTATTTATGATACTCAGTGAAGTTAAGAACTGAACGACAAATCATTTTAAACACGCTTTTTTTTAATAAGAACCAGATAACTTTGGCCCAGGCTCACCGTGTTCTTAACTTTTTTCTCCCTGAGTTTTTAAATTTTGGCAAATTTGAGCCTCATTGCTCTCACAGAGTTTTTTTTTCTTATAAAGAAAAATGTCTTGTGTACAAACAGTCTTGTGGATAGCAGATCGAGATGTTCACTCAAAAACCATGTGCACCACGTGGAGACACTCCTTTCTAAAGATACGTTTAATAAGAAGTAGAGTAAAACACTTCCTCAGCAACGATTTTCCGCCCACACTTTCAGTTATTTTTATGAGACCATATCGTAATAGAGAATCCGGCAATTTAGAAACAACTCGTAGATTCCCGACTCAACTAACTTCAGTCATATCTCAGCTTATTTCATACTGGTCAGTAATATCACTTATTTTTTAAATGATGGCAAAATAGGAGGTGTCAGTGCATGCGTACTCTCCTGTAACGGCTGTGCACGCATTCTTACATAAGAACCAGATAGTTTGGGCTGAGGTTTAATTTCTTTGACAAATTTAGCTTCAAGTATATTATTACAAAACTATTCTTATTTTTATGCGTAAAATATCTGTTCAACTCAAAAGATTGAGCTTTATGGATCTGACGTCAGAGCTCAGTTGATTCCGAATTTGTTATTAACTTGTTTTTAAATTCAGACAAATCTAAGCCTCGATGTTCTTATGCAATTTGATTTTATAAAGAGATTAAGTAAAATATATGTTATTTTCTATCGGTTATAACTGAATAAGTCGTTTATACGGAACGATGACTGAGACTGTTTAATTATAGTAAGAACATTCCTTAGGGCGAGACTAAGTCTTAGGGATACAGTTCACAACTGATATGAGTGTCAAGGAAACAGAACACTTAAGTTAAAATTAGCTGAGACGTTGTGACTGAACAGTTTTCGAGCTTAACTGATTATATAAAGAGACACATTCTGCATGACTCACAATATAATAAATAAACTTTCATTAAACAACATACTAGACTCTAGTCTCCCGCGCAGCCGTTCTTTCGGCTCGTCGCCAGCTAGCTTTTTGAGGAGGAAGCACTGGTGACGAGCCGAAAGAACGGCTGCGAGGGAAGCTAACTTCACTCAGAACACTTTTAAAAAAATACATATGTGATTTGAGATTGAAATCGGCTCAAAAAAATAAGAAAAGTTCAAGGCCAAAACTGATTCAAAAAATAGATGTGTAAGCCCAGTGAGGACAGCGGATGTGGGTTGAGGAACAAACAAACATCTGTTACCTATTTATATCATGTTATGCTACTGGAAAATATTGGGCCGGCGCTGCATGCCTCACAAACGGTGTTATGTAATTGTTCAGAGCATAACAACTTTCAACCAGCATCGGCGTATAGGAATGACCGGTAATGTTCCAATATTATGCTTCAGAAGATACCGAACACTTGAGGTCCTGCTTAAAGGGCTTCAAAGCTATAAAGAGCTTTTTGAATCTTTGTTACGAGGTTTATTTGCCTTTACGCAGAGTGTAGGCGCGTGTATTCCCGCGTGTATCCCAGCGTGTATCTCCGCGTGTATCCTCACGTCAGCCGGTCAAGGTTCAAGATGAAAAAAAAACTACAACAGCAAATAATAGTTAATTCAATTTTAATTACCTACAAAACCATATTTTCATTGCAGGGATCGGGAAGAAGTGCTCAGTAGTGGGCTTCAGCTGTTTTGATATAACTTGAGCCGAAATCATTCAGGTTTTCCGACGGAAATAACTCATCTTGAGTCGTATGAAAACAAAATCACGCGCGCTTAATGATCGATTTTGGCTGAACGCCCTCACACACACGCAGTCTAATGACGTCAGTTTGAGGTGCGTATCCCAGTTGGCTTCGACTCGAGACTAGTCCATCCTCTTCCGGTATTTTATCACTTTATCGACTACGTTCTAAGTCTTATATTTAATAACTATCGATTCTAATCGAAAACAACAACAGCTTACTGCTCAGTTCCAGACAAAATAGACCTCTTTCAATTGGGGCTGATTCTTTATTGTTCCGGGGCGACTTTATACGCATGTATGTTGGCAGATACTTCGTGGATGCTACCTATCGGTTGGTCTTCTCCGCTGCGCCATAATTTACAATTACCATCACTTGTTTAAGAGTTATTTCCACTGCCCTAAATACCTATAGAGCTGCCTACAGAGTAGAAAACGTTGCAGGTGTTTCTACGTATTATATATAGGTATACATATCAGTAATTCGTACATAATGTAATTAAGATTGTCGCATGATACCAAATTGGTTTGAGGGTTTGAGAGCTTTCATCACAACTAATACTGAGATACAAAAGCGGTACAATACAATACAATATGCAAAATTCCTAAATTTTCTATGATCTACCTCAGTATGTCTCAGGCACTTATATAATGAATACTGAGAATCGTTTTCCTTATGTAAAATTTGGACCAACAATAAAACTTCGGCTTGGCTTCTATCTTTAAGACTAGTCTTCCATTCATTTTTTTCCTACAGCGTTAAAAATGTGTTCTAGGGTACCCACTCATAAGGTTCTTTGTTATTAATTTACAAACGGGTTTTTTTTTTTTTTTTACAGTGGAGTATATAATATAATATAATATAGTATTATATATATATATATAATATTTACAGTAATCTAGCCTTCAATTTTTATAAAATTTCATCTGTTTTTGTGTTTGAATGACTGTTACTCGGATACCTGAGTGTCTTGGGATAGCTCAAACATAAAGATGCAAAAATGGTGATACCAACAAACTTTTTTTTGCAAACGTTAACAGCTAGAGCTTGGCTTGCGTAGTGTATGCGTTCGTTTGTTAGTATTTTTGCCAGATGCTGACCCAGGCCAAGAGTGACTGTCTGATCATTGCACTACCAACATGCTGAGAATAATTTTGCGTGGTTACCAGGTCAGCGTGAGGATGGGCGGGGTGGAGGATTTGTGGCTGGTGGGAATTTCCGGCTACTCCCAGCATGCTGCCAAATCATCACACACTGAACATGTTATGCTAACTAACAGGCTAATTTTAAATTTAAGAGAAAGAGCTCGCTTCCCAATCTTGAACGTGGAATAAGAAAAAAGTTTCTCCCAGACAGTAACCAAGCGGTCGTAAACAATAATTCGCTAAACCATTTTTTTTTCAGGGATCATTAATGATCAGAAAGCGCGATACCTTAAGAAACAAAAACTCCCTCAGCTCAGACGATCCTTGGTTTTTTAGTCAGCTTCCTTTGCATCACATCTCAAAGTTTGATACACTAATCGTTATAATTCAGTTTCTGGCATAGAACAAGGACTTTTGATTCACTCAAAATTCATCTTATAAAATTCACCTTATGGGTGAATTCACCTCATTCATTTGGTGATCGAGACCTTAAAATAATCACAGAAAGCCAAACATTATTGCCCAAACTCAACAAGTCCTTTCATCTTTTAACTTCCCCGTCATAAAAATATTTGAGATCTGGTTTCATTGATATGAAATTGAAAAGTACCGTGTACCAAGTTTACAGATTATCTCTTAAACGTGACAATTATCTAATCAGATTTCATGGTTTTATCTAATTTTCTTGTTTTAACAAGAAATCAGTCGTTTGAACTTGGTATTATATGAACTGATGAAGTAAATACAAAAACGCTAGCAGGGGAATATTTTAAAATTGATAAAAATTGATACCAAAATTTCATTTATCGTGTAGACGGCATTAAAATGAAGATTCAGTCATGGGTGAACCACAAATCAGATGAAATGCTGAATAAAGGATAACAAAACAGTAAAACAAATATTTCTGATCTTATAGCAATTTCTCTCATTAGTTAATGAAATTGTAACAACATTCAAGGTATTCGATTCAATTGTCGATTACGCGCTACAAATCTGAGCAACAAACTAAGCGAATCGCCATGTGGACGAAAAGTTGTCCCATGTTTGAACTTTTCGCTATCTTGAATACGCTACAAACAAAACATTGCGCTAAAACTCCTCGTTCAATTTTGCTGTACCTTCATCGCTATCAGAGCTACTGTCGCTGCTACACACGTCCAAATACCGCCGCCTTTTGTTGTGTGTGCCACTGTGCCATGTGGATCGCTCCTTCGATCGTCTGGAAAACGGACTCACGCACTTCAGTGTCTCCATCGGCCTGCACGCTCGAATAATTCGAGAATGTCTCTTTGGAGTGATATTTGGAAATTCAAACCAATGTCAGTACTGCTCATCCGGCTCATCAAATAGAAATTTACTTGATTTAGCCTGCAGTTGACTTTATACACGGGTATGGTAATGATATGGCAACGTGCAGGAAGTTGGTCTGAAATGAGACTGAACGGAATGATGTCTTACCGTGACGTGGAACTTTTGTCAAAAACCATATCATAACAAGAATTGCTTTGCTTCGGAACTGATTAAAAGTATATGGAAAGTATATAAAAAATCATTAAAATAACAACTGGAATAGCAGGCTACTGACTTGTGTTGATTGACACAATTCAGAGATGCTCACTGAAAAACAGAACAAAAGTGTAGTTTGTGAAACTAATTACCAACCACTTATAAGACTTTTAAGGGAGGAGTTGGGTAATATTAACTTGCCAGCGAACATGGAAGGGAAAACATTCCCGCAGTGCAAAAGTTTCAGACCCAAAGCCCCTGTAACTTGACAAAATAAAATCTTTTCAGCATTCAGTGAGCAAAACTAAAACAACTCTTGCACCGCAATCACATCCC
>JANSTQ010207404.1:0-17789 GCA_026167885.1 Bergia puertoricense | reverse complement strand
ATTTCCTTGGCAAATATACGGAGCCTCATATGGCTCATGTCGCTGCACTTTTTTAATATAGCTGCACTTTTTTTGTAAATGTCGCTGCAATTTTTTCAAAAATGTCACTTTTTTAAAATGTCGCTGCAATTTTTTTCAAACGTCCTTGCACTTTTTATGAAAATGTCATGCAATTTATCCCAAGTGTCGCTGCACTATTTTTAATGAAACTACATTATTTGAAATGTCATTGCACTCTTTTGTAAAATATGTTGCTGCAATTTTTGTGGCTAGTGTTGCTACGGCAAGAGTGTCCGTTGTGCTAACACTCAGTTATATATGAAAACTAAGTAAGGGAAGCCGCACATAATCGATTTGTTCCACGAGAAACGTCAGACCGAACGATATGTGCGGCTTCCATAAGTTGAGTTAGGTAAGAATCGGAAAATTTCAGAAATGCGATCATTTTCACGCATTTTATCTCAGTTTCTTACATGAAAGCATTATTTTTTTCGAAAGTGTTTTCGGAATTAAACTGAGAACGGATACTGCCATTCAGTGGACAGTCACAGTGCAATCTATACACAATGACAATGCCAAGCATCACATATATTTGTAGCAGTATCTTAAAAACATGTCTTCTTTTGCTGCTGCCCTCAGAACATGAATTACAAAACTCGTTGGCGAGAAATACAAAACTCGCTAGCGAGAATTGCAAACTCGCTAGCGAGGAATGCAAAACTCGCTAGCAAAAACTCAATAGCCTGAATAAAGAACTGAACACTGTTGGTAACGGCTTTCTATACAAACATTCCCAGCAAACAAACATGTTGACAGTCGAGCTGTCGCGTCCAAAGCACGTGCAGAATGAGCTGACAAAATTTGCCAATAAGAATGAAGGTTACTGAACCGCAAATAAAGCGAGACATTTCGTCATTTGAAAAAAACTGCAGTGACATTTCGAAAAAAAATTGCAGCGACATTCAAAAAAAAATGCAAGGACATTTGAAAAAAATTGAAGCGACATTTTGAAAAAGTGGCATTTTTCAAAAAATTGCAGCGACATTTATAAAAAAAAGTGCAGCAACAAGCGCCATAAAAAATTGCAGCTACATCAAAAAAAGTGCAGCGACATGAGCCGTATGAGGCTCCGTACAAATACCTCGTTTGCATGTTGTCATATTTTCAAAGCAGCCATTGTTCCAATAATAGGCCGGAATCACGATTATTAAGTTTTTCAGTATGATTGCATAATCAGTTCAAAACAGTAAAACAATCTGATACTACGACTTAATCAACAAAGCAATTATCTAATAATTATTGAATATTGTACAAAAGGGCCAGCAGAGGTAACCGATTGTTAACCGAGACTCTCACGTGAATAGTCAAAGACGGTATTTGGGTGTGTTGTACAGGTACATTTAAAATGTCTCAGCCTTTCAACTCTGGGCATAACAAGTACTCAGATAGAGAAAAACTCCTATTTTTTGGTTTTAAGAAGCATCTTCATCAAACACTTGTCCTGCTACATGTACATTTTCAAACTTAATAAAATTTCTTGAAAATCCTCAACTTTTGAATTTTGAGAAATAATCAACACCAAACGCTTCTGCTCTTCAAAACGATCAAGATGAGTGGTCACAGTATGGTATTTCGACAGCTGATTATAAAATTGGGACATTCTTGAGTTTTATAGAATTGTCTTTAGCAAGACAAGAGTTAAGACTCGAAAATCTGATTTTTGATGTCCTCAGTACACAAATTTTGAGAAAGAACTTGGTATGGCTACATCCATATACAGCAACCAGCAGCCTTCTGAACAAACCTGAAGTAGAATAATTTTCAATTTCTCTGAAAAATGATGGGGTATTGAGGTGGATACATTTACAGCATTTTCATTTTAAAACGTTGTTCCGACTTATGTTAACCTTTGCCCTCCACCTACATTGCACCAAATATTGTGTGATTATAGCTCCATTAAAGATTCAAACATCCCGGTTCTATTCATATAAGCGCCCGCACCCTTCCTTTCAATTACTGCCTTCATCTTATTACAACCACACTTCAACAAATTAATCTAATTTTAATTGAAACTGAACAAATCAGCTAAATGTCATAGTAGCCTCTGATAATAGTACCTTGCAGTAAGCTCTTTGGAGCATCAAGAACATTACAGTCATTCATTATAAATATTAAATAAATGTGCATTACAACAGCACAGACTCTTATCTGTTGCACAATGTCTGATGAACAACCTAAGAGCATTACTGAGTTCCGTTGCAACACCATATCAAATAATAATTATTATTAATATTAATTCGTGCAGCGTGACTGACACGGATACCAGCCATAACAGCTATGCAGTGTCTTGAAAATCGTTCCACATTAAGATCATAGTGTGTACTCAGTGCAATCGACTGGCACTGCTGGATCAGTGATCAATACCATTTAAGCCATTACTCGCTTGCTTGGCATGGACTCCATTTGTTGTTCCGCTGGTTATCTTTTCATACTTGCGTTTAAGGTCGTGTTCCACACTCGTCCCGTTGCCAGTGACAACTCTTGAACATTTTGTGTTCGCCTGCTTGTGTTCCAACATCATGTGGTTTTGTGGCTTCAAGCCGACACAGGCTCTGGAGAAATCAAGAAAAAAACAGTCACATGACTGCACCAACACGACCAGCATCTGTTACACTGGATCTCAACTGTATCATAACTGCCAACATTGGCTTGTTTCATTTCTAATCTTATCGTTTGCTGTTTATAGCGCAAATTAGGCTATTTTATGCTGACTTTACAATGAATCTCGATCTTTATGCATATTTTTACTTTGCTTAAGATAGTTAAAATAGCATACAATGCTTTTGATTGACTATGTGCTCAAAACACATGCGAAAGGTGTCTGAAGCCAAGAGTAACAACCACTGATCTTGCACAAGTTTTGGAGAAGAGCATTGTTTACATTCTGACTACACAAGAGGAAGAAAACATTAAAATTTACCGAAGTTTTGTTAGTATACTTCTAGCTATGAATACATTAACCAAAAAGACAAAATAACAACAGCCTTACAAGTATTAACCCAAGACTCATGTTCTGGGCAAGAAACCAAAAATCCAATTTCAGTGCAACATGTAGACTCTTCAAAACACCAGAAAATAGACCAAAACTCTAATACCCTGGTATATGTACCTATAGTGTTGACATCTAATGCATGAACAAAGGCTTTTCTAAACAAACATATGTGCATCAACGGTCAAAGTGGTGAAACGTTTCTCAGGCCAATGAAATTATTGGCAGAAACTCAAAAACTGGGGGACCTTTTACATCCAGTTGTAAGGGACCCAAAGGGCTTCACAACTGTATTCTCGTGGACGTGCGTGTCCATGTGGAGTGCTACAATGTATTATCCAACGTACAAGTGAGCTGGCACATGTACTGCTATGAGTAGGCGTGCCCAATTATGAACGGAAAGTTTTCTACTAAAACAAAACGCCCTAGCTCATATTTACTTGTTTGGTGGTGCATAATCACCTAAAACAAAGCCACCCTACATTACCTGAAGATATTTTCAATGCAGCTCCTTTGTTTAAACAAAGCATTGACAACAGGCGTGCCAGGTGGGACTAAAGGAGCCTTCAACAGGAAACTCAACAGTGACAACACAGGGTGGAAGGACTGGAATTCTGTTTCATCGCCAACCTTGAAAGTTATTCTCTCACAAATTTCACACAGAATCACAAGGTCCAGGATGATTGGGGCTGCTAGCAGAGAGTCCTTCAATTACAAGTTTGAAAAAAAAAGGGTTAAAACTTCGATTTATAATTAACGTACTGGAAATAAAGGTTGTTTACAAAACACTTCCATTATCATCACCTTACACTGTCCAACTGTTGGTTTAGATCCATTTTACTTGAAGGTGCTCTTAAGAACAATACGGCAGTCCTCATGAACTCCTTTGCATTTCCCCTGAGCTCCTTCCACCCCCCTTCAGCATCCCTTGTCCACTTTTCCTCCTCTGCCCAACTGTTGATTAGTTCTATATCTTCGGGTCGTCCACTTTTTTCATCATTTTTGCGAGCATGGAAAAGGTACTTTGGGGAAGATGGCGTTAAAAAGCTATTCCTTTTATGGGGAGGGAGGGACGGTGTTCCAAAAAGAGTTTTGTAAGCTAATGAAAATCATGAAAAACATGTCTAATAGTTTTACTTTAGCTGTATCTTCCGTTCCTTAGCATCTTATCCCCCCAAGCCACCTTGGTCCATCTCCTTCCCCTGTCCAATTATTGCTTAGTTTTCATCTCTCAGGCACTGTGCAGTTGTGCACTAGCAGTCCTCAGCCGAGTATTTCCTGGTACAGGTTTAGTGGTAAGTTTTGAATCTCAACTCCAGGAGTCCTCAAGGTGTATTGAAAAAGTGTTATCAGTTCAAAATAGCTTGCTTAGAGGTCACTAAATAAATGAAAACTTCTGCGACTACTTCCAGCATCTCCTTTCTCTTAACAACAAAATATACAGATAATTTCATTTAAGAGCTGGTGAATACATGTATTCTAGTATGGAGGTACTTCATTACATGAGCTACAGTATGTGGGCATGTACAGTACCAAATGATATAGTTTTAGAGCTGATTCCACAATTCCCTAATTAGTCACTCATACCCATTCTCCCTGACCTGCCAAACTTTTAATTTGAACTTACCTCACAAGTATTGTGCATGACAATGGTGTTTTGGCCATGCATGAAGATCTCTGATATGTACTCATCCATTGCTCTCTTGCTGTCTCCAACACGTGGCACATATTTGATTACAACACAGTGATCAGGTTTCTCTCCTTCCTCATACAAAATTCTGTTCGACTCCACCATATCATCCACAACATTGCTTTTAGAAATCTTTTGTAAAAAAAATACAAAATTTTAAATTGTCAAAAATTTTATCCGTTGAAAATAAGACATGTTACTCACCTACAGAGAGCATTGTTACTCACACGTATGAGATTATCTTATTTATTTTACTGGAAAATAACGCTCGTGTTAAATTTCATGTGAAATTAACGCGGCTTAAATTAACGCGAATTGGAGAGAAAACAACTTCCGAATGAAGGAAATTAACGCGAAAAGGAGGTAAAATTTCAAAACGAAGAAAATTAGCGCGATTAAAGCAACGCAGTTTATGGTGGCAACAGAACAGACTTTATTTTAACACTGAATGTAAAAAAACCTTAACAAAACAAATCTATACATTTAAAACTATACTCACAATTGCTTACTAAGAATTTTAAAGAGTTAAATAACAGTGTGCAAGAAAGAGAAAGCTATTGTCAACTGTCTGAACAGGATCCTGAATTTACGGTTACATTTTTTGAAATTAAGGTCAAGGAAACTAACGACCCACTTAACTAAAGTCGCGGAAATTAACGCTCGCAAAAATTACCACGACTTAAATCAACGCAAAGTTTGAAGTTCGCGTTAATTTCATGCAGCTTTGATTTCCTGTAATAACTATAAGGTAATAATTTTGATATAAACATGAACATTACACACTGTGAAATTCTAGAAAATAAGCTCCCCTCAAGTACAAGGCCGCAGATGTCCAAGCTCATGCTTTTCAAACTAAAAGATCCTTCCACGTATATTCCTCTCTTCCCTGAAAATTACACCCATAGTATAATTTTGGTCTTTCTTTTTCCAAGACATTGTAAGAAGTAGCAACTGAAAGGAGATCACCAAATATATAATTATAATTACCTCTTTGGACCTGAACTGTTTCGGAGCAGACAGATTTTTGCCATCATTATTACCCAAGTGGTTATAACTCACAATGGACACTGGCTGAAAAATAAGAAGATTTCTATCTGAACTGATCAAAGATATAAAGAACATAAAGATGAAAGATTTAAATTGCGACACAGAGAGACTAAAGTTACAAACCACTTCATCAATCATGCATAAAGTGAAATTGGGTTGCATGGAAACAAGGTTAATGTATTGCTGCTGACTACCAAACAGATTGTACAGGTAATGAGGCAACTGGTCTGAGTGAAGAGTTGAGAGTGTGATAGTTTCTGAACCAGGGCTTCAAAACTTCAACCTTGGACTTTTCCAGTTTTAGAGGGAGAAAAAGTGTTAATGGCATTGCTCAATCTTGTAATACAGTAGTCGAGCTGTTCACTGCATATTCAAGAGAACGTTATAGAGCCTGCAGGCTGAAAAAGTAGAGTTAAACACATGAAACTACGACTTGTTATCAACAATAAACTTAAAATGCCTGGTAAAAAAAGTTTTATCAGCTAAAAACGGAATATAAAGTGAAATCAAGCCTGCTGAACTGTACTATTTTCTTTAACCACAAAAAGGTTTGATGCTATTTATATTTCTCGAAGAGGTAAGTCTAAACTTTGGATTAAATTTACCCTTCGTTAAAAAATATTCATCTGGAAAACTAAGATATTTTCTCATTTCTCTGTTCAAGAAATTTGATAGAGCACAGAAAACTCTCCATCAAAAGCAATTAATATATTTCGTTTCCATGACTGTCACTCCTTCTGTACCATAATTAGTTACACAGACTGTTGCCTGCCAAACAGAGTTTGCATGTATATAGACTCAGGCGTATTGTCCAAGGTTCGATCTACAACTGCACCTTCAGTCCAGAACTGACGAGGAAGTCAACAAGAACAGATTTCATTTTTGTCTGTCCAGACTTGAAGTCATCCCCTCCAATGAAAACCTTGTGTTTCCCTGCGAGATCAATAACTCCTGGAACATTGGTGTTTTGAGGTGAGCCATTGATAAAGGAACACTGCAAAGAATACAGGTAATAGTTATCAACATGTAAAGGTACAATAACAACAATGTTCAATAACACTCTCCTTTTACTTGTAGTGATGATAACACAGAGATCTAACAATGAAATTTGGTCTTGAGCACACTATATTATCTCTACAGAGAATCGTGCTTCCCAGAAGAGAATTTCAAAGAGTTCAAGTTTTCAGTTTCCGTCCTTAGGAAACGATACGGTTGGTAGATTCATCCCATCTAAAAGAAAACTTTGATCCCAAAAGCTTTACAAATCTTCAACCTTTGATTTATTCTCACTACATCCAATATGTTTAGATGAAACGGTGATACAACTTCTACATTGTCACAAGCTCACAAATGTAGAAAAAGGTCATCAGCAAGTTGAAATTGAGTTATACTACGACTTTTTCTACATAAACTCTCGCTTTTATCTGCAAAAACTTACCCCCTCAAGAATACTAGCCACAGCAAACAAGGTGGATGGTGACACTTCACTTTTATCCTTTCTGATTGACTCCAGTAAGTTCTCAGCAGTGTCATTCAGTCCAACACACACTTCACAGAACCGCTCAGTGTTGGCAGTCCAGAGAACAATCACCTTTGAAAAAACGGAAGCAAGTTTTTAAACACTTACAGTCCCAAATATGCGTATTTGGCAAATCTGGCCAATATCCCAAATAAACATTTTTTCTAGTAAACCTTGGTAATTTGTGCACAGCTCTGTGCTCAAATCTATTTTTAGTGGGTTTATAGTATAGAAAAGTTATTTTGACACGCTCCATCACTTTCCTTGTGCTTCGATCAAGCTTGATTTTTGTCATACAAAGCGGAGCGGTTGGCAGCTGTCTTCGACGAGAAAACTGAAATCAAAGTTTTCTTCGATATGGAAGCCATTACTTGATCACTTTACATTTCAGGAGTTTACTCCAGAACAATCACATATTTTAGCTGGAAAAGTGGAGAAATGATTTTAAACGGCAGTTGGTCAATTCTCCTCTTCTGGCATTGATCAGGAGCAAAATATCTGATATGACTTTGCTGGCAAACGGAGATTTATAGGCCCAAACAAATTCAGTTTTTAGTGCGCCTGTCAATTATGTTGTAAACACGCAGAGTATCTTGAACAAGTTTTAAGGGAGGTAGAATTGTTTACAAAGAGTCTTGTTTATCGCTTCTACTTAATTTTCAAACTGTTTAATTGTGGAAATATCTTTCGTTGTTCATTTTGGATCCCTGTATTATAAATTGTTGAGGTTCAATGCAATCAACGAGATATTGTTTTCGGAAAAAAAAGTACTACCTGCACTTCGTTTATGTGTATGCCTACTGTAATTTAAATGTGGGACCAGGGGATCATCTGAGGTCTATTATTTTAGAATTCAAAAGTTTAATTACATCTGCAACTGTCATTTCTGTTTTGACAAACAAAGACATTCCCTGGTCATCGCCACTAAATTTGATGATTCACTCGCACACCGTGGCCTCATACTGTAAAGTTTCTTCTAGCATAATAGTAAAACTCGAACTGAACCAAGATATTTTCAAGGTTTCATCAAAAGCATATTGATTTCACTTCTGTCAGTTTCAATCAAAATGAAAGCAGCTTTGAAGGAAAAACAAGGACAAACAATTTTTTTCCAAAGCAAGATCTGCCATCTTGGACAACTATTGGATCGTTCATATCAAATGTTTCAGGTGTGCACATGTTGATATTTTCTATTTGTGAATACGAAAAACGCTCTTGTTTATGCATTTCTCAGTAGTTCTCATTTTAAAAAAAAGCACCAGGAACAAAGAAATGGATTGGAAGTCGGTTACTTATTAGCCATATCAAAAACTGTTTGTAATTGAATTTTTGGTTTTCTGAGACTATGTGTGCAAACCACAGATGAAAACCCCAATAGCAAAGATAAGAAATTCAGGATTTGAAGAAAGGTTCTCCAAGGAAGTCAAGATCTAAAACACCTAGATTTCAGTAATGAGGAAGCATTTTATTTGATAAGTTCACATGTATGTTCTCTAAAAAACCTGTGGAAATCCTGGGAAGTGGGGGGAGTTAAAACCACACTATCTATCGTGAAGAGAGGCGGGGGTTTCTGGAATAACCCACTATTTTCTGTGTTTTGAGTCTTGTTGTGTTGAGCTCAGTCACTAGGGTAAAGCACCGCATCCGAGATTCAATATAATTTTTATACCAAATCCCGATCGCTTCGGGACTCAGGATCTAGTCGGGTTTAGGACAACACTCAAAAAAAGGAAGATCCCTTAAACCCGAAACCCTACTAGTTATCATACACTGAAAAATTCATAAGTTTGTGGAAGAAAGCTATTGTACAACTTTTGTTTCTTGCTTTAGAAATACTGTTAATAGCAACCCACAGTATCGGGCCGGGGTATAAAATTTGTGAGCGAACCAGCAATATACGTACATTTAGCATTTGGTTATGTATACATTTAGTATCGCCAATCACATTAGAACTTGAATTAACTCATAAGTAGCTTACAATGTACATGAAGAATTTCGAATGTTGTGAAGAAATGGGAGAAAGTAAGAGCTAACAATGATCACAAATAATAAGATGCTCAGCTCATTTACAATGAATTTCCCGTTTGGGATTCATTAAGATTTCTTCAACCAACTGAAATTATTCCTACCAAACTGATGATTTTGTGTATTGCCCCATTGCTAGCTTTGTTGAAAACTAGACGCTCCATGTTGTTGAAACAAGGCTTTCTTGAAGATTTAACAATGAGCGAACAAAATAACACAAGTAAAGTGCGAAGACGGTGAAATATGTAAGTTGCGCAAAACTTTTTTTGGATCACTCAGTTGCAAATTCCATATCCTGTCTTAGGGGAAATCTGTATGTGAAACTTCTATACTGACCTGGAATTGGAATTGGAACTGGAAGAAGCTGAATTCGAGTAATCATATAGTTCAAAAATACTAGTACGTTTAGTTGCATTTCAGGAAATACATTTCTACAAGTTAAGACTTTAACTCTCCAACAAGTCAAAACACGAGACATAATGAAGTTACTTTTCTTACGAGCAGCGGATGTCATGATTTTGTTTGCTCTAAGATTAATTCAAACTGCTTGCACAAAAAGAATGATGCGATCAATTGAAGTTCGTACATAAAAATGCTCGTCTTACTTTATTAAAAATAATTCACGAAGTCGGCTGGAAAAATCTTTTCAACACTGCCTGTTTCAGGCTCTGAAATGTTGAATGCGGCATACATGCAGCCGCTGGTGTCATGACATTTTCTAAAAATATTTAATAAACAGCATTCCGATGTTTATGAAACTTCTACTTGGAACATATGACGAATAAAGATGCATTTCATAAGCTAACATTTATCAACTTGTTTCCATGCTTTACAGCTGTACATGTAAAGCAACAAACAATATATTATGAACATGATCTTTGATAAATAAATGTACAATGTACATGTATAACTATTTATTTTTTAGATCTCTCTTGCAAAGCACTGAAATGATTTGCTTGTCTTTTGACCTGGGAAATGTATTTTATCTGAAAATCTTGAACTAACATGTAAGACATTTTAAAATTAAACGAAAACAAAGCGTTGAACACAAAAACCGGCTGCTGTCAACTGGTGCTGATGTCCAAAGAAATGTCAATTTTCAGACATGTGATCTTCACCAAAGCAAAGATGTGAGTTTCTGCTATGTCTTTGTGCAACAATCAGCTTGATGAACAAACCGCTTAATAGTGATCACGGCATCAAATTAAATGGTTTCTTAATTAACTTCATCGGCACACAGAAGTGCTAACTATTACATGTATGTGTAGAAACAGCATACAGTATTTCTATGCATAAATTCCCAGAGTTTCATGCCGACCCGATCGAAGGTGATAATCAGCTTTCGGGATGCCATTGTTGTCCTGACCTGATTCTAAGATCCCGAGTCCTGAAGTGATCTGGATTTGGTAGAGTTTGGGAGTCTGTACTACAATCCTGCGAGTAGATACAAGAGCCAACAGTGTCCAACTTTTCAATAAACTGGGGTAGTTATCCACTTTTTCTCAAGAAGCAAGAACTACATAGAGGATTTACTTAAGAAAACTGTGATGTCCATTTGCAGCAGGGCAGACATGGAGCCACAAACTTGGTCTGTTCCCTTTTCAGACGCGAAACGGGAGGAAGGCGAACTTTTTCCATATCATCAATAAGACTCTGGAACTCTTTGAATACTCAGCTGAAGAAAGCAGACTGAATTAATGGTTTTAGAACTGGTCTTGGAGACCAGCCTTGGAGAATAACAATAATTTCACCTTAACTTACATGTAGCTCATTTTAAATTAGGTTCTTCCATTGATAGATACGCAGATAAATATGATCTTAAACGCAAACTATATACCATAGTTATTCAGTTATAAGATGCACCATTTTTGCACTTCGATTGCTCAAGCACAAGGCTAAAACCCCAAGTTGAGGATGCATCTTATAATCGAGTGTTTTTCCTGAATTTTCGGGCGAATTTTGTAGATGTTTATCTCACTGTCCGTCGACATCGTCTGTGGTGGCTGACTGCTTGTTCCAGATATGATTGTCCTTGGTACTGTCAAGAGCATTTGAAATGCCTTTCATTTCGGAAGTACTTGGTTTCTCACTTGCATCATGTTTTAGGACTCCTTTGAAAATGTTAATGAAAGGGCTTGCCAATTAAACATTAGTTGAAAAATCATGTACCAAATCCATTAATTATTATCTTAATCCAGCAAATCTTTATGTCTTAACACATTTTGTAAATTTTTCTTGGGAATCTTTATAAAAGAAATTTAACTTCTGCAATTGCTACCAGTCACAAATGTCAAAAACTCGTGTTTACGAAGCAAACAACGAGTTTTAGAAAAACAAGATGCCGTCTGTAAAATTCGAAGTAGGTCCTGAGTTCTACTAATTCCCACCGAGTTGTTCTTATGAAAGTTATAAAATATGAGGTGTTGGAATCAGCGAACTTGCAAAACTATACATCGCATGCTTGTGGTGTTTATTTTCAAAATGGTACCTTTGTTTCATTTGTCAGAACAGGCCTTAGGATCGGAGTAAGTGCTAGACTGTAGCTTGTACAAGCTTGGGTTGCATGTTATATTACCCCCATTCCAGGTTTACATTGCACTGGCGTTTTGGTAAGTCACAGATGAAAGTCATATCCGTACCGATTTTAACCGTGCTCAGGTAGTCCGAGCAAGGGTAAAATTGGCACAGGTGCCATTTTTATCTGCGCTGTACCGAAAATCCAGCTACATGTAGCCCAATTTGGGGGTGTGTCCTGTAACAGAGTGCATCTTACAACAGACTGTTTTCCTGTTTTCCTGAAATTTTCAAATCAAACCTTGCTTTGCAAAGCTAGCTAGCCTTACTCTGAGGTGCATTTTACAATACATTGTATAACCGAGTGCGTCTCATAACCAAATAACTACAGTATTTTAATTTCTCATTCTTAGATCTTATCTGTAAATGACTAGTCTCTCCTCCACAGGCAACTCGGGCATTCAGTCTACACCAATGGATTTTCCAAACACATGCATCAATTGTTCGCCGTCTCACTTCAGCTTTTTGCAGCGTTTTCATCGACCCACACTATAAAACGCTAAATGCACTGGTTGTAAATGGATTTCCCTCAATAAATGGACCCAGCTCTCCACTTAGTTTTAATAATATTGATTAAGGGTGATTGAGAGATAATTTCTAAAATTATCTTCCATTTTTCTTGGACCAAAACTTCCAAAACAAAATTCCTCAACCATGAACTCACTTGACCTGGTCAAATCTAATATCTTCTCAGTCTTTGATACATCGTTGCTGCCTGAATCCTACGTTGGAAGACATCATAAGGACTAGTGATGTAAGAACAGATCTAACAAGTCCTACTTGTATGAGAAATCAACTGAAGTTTGAATAAAGAGAGGTTAAGCGCTAAACATGCACCTTTCCATCTACCACGACTGATGTCATGAGAACTGGATTAGACTGATCAGAGCTCGTGTAATGTTAGCGTCTCAAAAGACACCGTTTTCGACCGTCTATACTGAGAAGCTGCAGTTCTTTCAGTAAAAGAAGATAGTTGATCTCGAACTCCATTTCAAACCCATCTGTGAATGCAAACTATAACAGAAGCAAGTTTGGGATTGCAAACCATTGCTGCACCATTACTTGATTTCTATTATCAACAATTTCAAACTGTTAGGAAAATAATGCTGGCTAATCTCTCAACTCTCTTCTCTTGACGATACTTGCTAGTTCAACAAAGGCATCAATTTCTTGAGTCTAGATCTGTATACAATGTTATATTTTTCACTTGGATTTTATGGTTCATGGTCAAAAGACAACAGAACTTAAAGATTCAGTACAGCAGATTGCTTTTAACTGACTGCCATACTTTAATCTGCTACAGTACGTGTATCTTGTCACAGCGAAAAGTGCGAAGATCAAAATCGTGGTAAAACACTGACAATCCTCAGAGATGACACTGAAGGTCCAAGCACTTCAATTTTTGGCAGGCAAATTTTCTCTTTCATCTTTTCCCATGCTCCCCTTCATTTCTCTCTCAATTCCAGATTTATCAGTGCTACCTCACTATCATTAACCACCATTTAGCTTCACGTGTCCGTTCTTGTTGCTTCAAACGCCTACAGAGTTGCTTGTGGAGGAGGTTAGCTATTGCAAATAATTAAAGAAGCATAGTAAAGTACTGACAGTATTTCAAATCAAACTCGTAAATTTTATTGACTGAGGGCTTCAATTTTATAAGTTTTCAAATGTCACAACCCTGTTTTTTCTGCGTAAGTGAGTAAGAAGAATGTAGAAAGAAAAATATTATACCATATCAATCCTTGTGACCAATACATGGGCCTGTTTTTTCCCTAAATGAAGTTGACTATCATTATCATTGTCATTATGATTATCACTATTACTATTATTAATGTTGGAAATAGATCAGCTTAGATTGCTTAACTTCATGTAGTTTAGTGAAATATGCACGAACAGTACTAGTGCAAATATGATTATAATTTATATTCATCTGTGCTTTCAAAACTACTGTCTAAAATAACTCTGTTCACGGAAGTATGTATAAAACTTCATTTATCTCCATCTCGAGTACCCAAATATCAACTAAATCTCGACTTTTTTCCCATCAACTGTGGTAAAATCTGTACAATCCTGTACTTTTTGGTTCCATAGAAAGGCAGGTACAAAATTTGGACCGGATTGCCAGTCCGAGTCGGATCAACATATAGATGAAATATGTAAAAACAGAAAAACATAACTTTGCTAAAATGGAGGGATAAACCACATAATGAATCTGTCTTATAATCTTGGTCTGCTTGCAAAGCTCGATCTTTATCCACACGCCATGTTCGTGCGGGTTCTAGTTCCCACTGTACGGGTCTCGGTCTCGTACGGGAACGTCCTGGAAACTAGTAAGCCACAACATCTGATCAAACATGGCGGACAAAGCTTTCATACCAAATTCGCCGGTGCTACTCGAGTAAGAAGGCAATATTGCACGGAGCTTATGTTCTTATGTTCTTATGTTCCTATACTCCCATAATTTTAGTTTTTACTAATACTGAGAGTGTAAATAAATTAATTAATTAAGCTATACAAAGGTAACAAATCTTGACTATTTTTTAAATAAAATGGCATTTTCACATGATATATCCGGTAATGCGTCTTTCTTCAATCACTCTCATGACTTTTGATGTTTGTTTCCCGCCTCACTGGACTATCCACGTGAGTCAGTTGTGAAACCGGGAGGGTCTGGTACTAGAACAACGCAACGGGATGGATCGAGTGTCGGTTGGAGTTTGATGGCATATTTTGCAATGTTTTAGGCCAAGTCTTTCGAAATTATTTAGGTAGCTTGCACACTAGTTTGAAGTAAATTTTATTTACCTTAAACATCTTTATGGTAGATCCGAGGTAGTCCGACTCGATGTGAGTTGATCTGACTCGGACTTGTGATCCGGTCCGACTTTTGTACCTGCCTTCCATAGAATGTTTGTTGGAATATCGTAACCACCAAATACTTCACATTTGGGGAAATTAGGCCTTGTTACTTTCACAAATGCCAAACGAAGTGTATATTATAACTAGCCCTTTTAACGCTCCTCGCACTGCCTTACCTTGTCAAGACCATTTTGTGTCTTGAAATCTCTAATATCAGAACAAATCTGCTCAACCATTTCTTGCTTTGTTCCTGCAAATTAAAACAACATTGAAATTATAATGAATGTATTTTCTAAAATAATATTGAACTATTATTACGTGTACTACCAGTCTATAAGTAGTAAGTTGATCACCAAACAATCACATTTACATGTATCACAATGCAGATCTTACAAAAGTTACACTTAACTGAGCACTGTACTTTTTGGGTTGGAAATGATAATTGCAAATTAAATGTCCAGTTGACTATGAATAAAATTACTAATCAACAACGGATAGATTATAAACTATTTTAAGTTGAAACAGTTCACTTAAGGTAGCTGGCCAGTGGTTTAAATGGTTTACATGTAATTTTTGAATAGTATTATCAAAATGTGTTCTAAAACACAACATAAAAAAACAAAGACAAGATCAGTTTAAGGTTTGTGAAAATGTTCTATAACTGTTCCAGAATGGTGTAATTTCCACACCACTGCTTTCTAAATCGAATTTGACTGCAGGCTCACAAGAAAACTATTTTGCCATCTTGACAGTTCTCTTCTCAGCATTTTGTGTAAATTAAAAAAATCAGACGTGAACTAAATCTTATTCCGATTCAATAATCTATAAAACTGTCAGAACTGGAAACTGAAGTTAGCTATACATGTCGTGCTATTGTCTTTCTCACTATATCAATTCAGTCAAAGTTAAATTCTTCAGAACTATAACGTCAACTTCACTGCACCACAGTGATTTCAGTTGATATCTTGAGAAAGAACAGAGTTTCAATCCTGGGCCTCAACAGTTTTTAAATCCTTTATTTTTCATTAACTACACATATACATATATACACCTATTTCAAGAAAGGCAGACCGAAAAAATTGTAAAACATGAAAGATACGGACCCAGGCAGTTCCTGATTTTCTACTGCTCACACTGGTTTTTATTTGCCAAAGTGAGCAATTTCAAGGTAACAATTACAGCACCTTCAGCTATTGTCACAACTGCAGTGATATCAGCTCGCACTTGAACACAGCTTGAATACTAATAAGCTGTTACCCAGAGTTCCGCTGGGTCATATCTTTCATGATTTATGTTTTTTTGGTCAACCGTTTATGAAACAGGCATATATATGAATTATGTATATATAATGCAACGATGAAAACTGTCAAAATTGTTTTTTACGAGCCTACAGCCAATTTGAATTTGGAAAATTTCTCTTTTTGAGCTTCTATGCTTGTTTTATGCGTTTTAAAACATACTCTGATAATTTCTGATAAGAAAGTATTCAAGCCAGGCTAAGTACTACCCTAACTTTTAATTTCAGTCATTTGGTCTGGAACAGGGTGTCTACATTGTATCTACACAATTGTACAGGGTGTCTACAGGGTATCTACAAGGTGTCTACATTGTATCTACAGGGTGTATACAGGGTGTCTACAGGGTATCTACAGGGTATCTACAGGGTGTCTACAGGGTGTCTACAGGGTATCTACAGGGTATCTACAGGGTGTCTACATTGTATCTACAGGGTGTCTACAGGGTATCTACAGGGTATCTACAGGGTGTCTACAGGGTATCTACAGGGTATCTACAGGGTGTCTACATTGTATCTACACAACTGTAGAGTCTGGGATAGGAGTTTAGGACTAGGTATCAAAACTTATCTCAAAAAACCATTCTAGTTTTTTCACCTTTCAGGACATTATTAGCTCTGTCTGACTGGTTAGCAGCAATAAAGTCTGGACAGTAGATACTTCGTCGTGGCTTTAACTTTTCCAGATGAGGTCTTAGCTGCTGTTGTAGTCCCCAATCCAACACCTGAGCCCTCTCCACAGCATCTGCAATGTTGTAGCTGGAGATGTCCCAGCCTGTAAAGACAATGTGAAATGGGTTACATGTATATACTGTACAAATGTTCCATGTTGTATGTTAATACATGTTCCTGTATCTACGGTAGTAATTTAAAAGCAAGTGTCACAGTGACAATCAACATCAAAGTTGCATGTGGTCTGCATTTGATGCTGCAGTATGTAATACAATGTACATTTATATATCTTATTTAGCAGTAAGCCTAGGGTAACCTTTTCTGTATCAACAAACCTCTGGTGACAGACCACAATACTGGGACCGCTGTGGATATACTGTACCCCACTCTGAGATAACTGTGTGGGTTTCTTGAAATACCTTGATGCAACAATGGCTTAACAATTTGCTCCATGGAAATATTAAATTCTTAATCAGACCTGGATTAAACCCTGCGACCTTAAGCTTGGGTTGTTATAGTCAAAATGATCCAATCAGCTGAGCAAGCTGCAGTCAATTAGTGTGCTTTTGCACACTTGGCAAAGAAAGAGCTAAAAGTATGAAAGTTTTACATACTTTTTGTATAATTATGTAATTTCCAGATGACATTCTCAGAAATTACTATCTCGAATTTTACAATGCACAGTCTTGGTAAACTTTTCAAGCTGCCCTCCACCCCATCCCCTCACTGGCCTAAAGATTCCAACCCTCATGATTTTTGGTGCAATTTGCCTATTGGTGTACAATTTGAAAATTTAGGGAAAACACAGTATTTCAAAACCAATAGCATTTAATCAACAGATCAGATACAGAAAATGGGTTAATATAATAAATTAGAAAATAGAAGCAGTAGTACATGTGCTCTAATTCGCTGCAGTTGCATGCTCTAAAACTGGATAGAGCCACAGATTACATCACGTTATGCAAGCATAACTTCCCACGTACGGCAAGAACAAACTTTTCAAGGTCAAATAAATCATTTTTAAAACATCAAATTGCTTGTGTTTTTAGATGATCTATTT
>JANSTQ010207293.1:4701-17793 GCA_026167885.1 Bergia puertoricense | reverse complement strand
CCAACTGCCGATTTGTTGCATACACCAAGCAAAATGCTTGCTCACCATTTCTTCCTGCTCTGCCTGCTTGCTGAATAAGCTCAATAGCACTGCGAGGAGGGCCATAGTGTACCACGTACTTGATACTGGGAAAAGTTACACCCATCCCTAGGGTACAACTTGCTATCACAACCCTCCGAGTTCCATCTTCTTTGAAGTCTCTTTCAATTCCTTCTTTCAGATTGTCCCATGTCTTGGCATGGTAGACACCAAGTAATGCCCTTTTTGTTCCTTCAACTTCAATAAATGCTTGGTTTCTAAACTTCATTAATAGGAAGCTTAACACCTTTCCAATGTCAGTAAAAGTGTTACAAAAAATTATAGTTTGGGGACATTTTTCATGGTGCTCGAGAACCATGTCTGCAATCCAGGTCAGTTCTTTCAAAGCGTCGGACTCCACTGCAATATGGGTATAGCCAAGAAAAATATTCTCTTTGTTTGGAGTTACAGTGACAACCTCTGGGTTGATCATTCCACAAGCCTTGGACAAAGAACTCCATTCTTTCTTTTTCACCGATGCAGTGAGAGCAATGACTGGCACTCCAGGTAGAAAGGATCGAATTTCCTTAACCCTACCAAAGGCTTCACGGAAAAGGTGCTGGTGTTTGCCCTTTTTCTGGGAAGTAAATTGGCCCCTAAAAATTAATGTGAGACAAAAAAATTTGCTTAAAAGCTATCAAATCCATTGTTAAGCTGCCATTTAAGGAAAAATGCATTTGACATTCATTCACTGCTGCTGGTTTTGGATGTGCTAAAAAATCTACTGTTTCAATAACTTCACGACTAAATCCTCTAAACTAAAATAATTATCAGTTTGTCATATTTTATAAAAGAAAAAACTGATACACTGTACACACCCAAAATTGGATATTCAGTATCCAAATAGCAATTGTTAAATCAACAGTTCAAGCACTGGAGATGTTACACACTGCACTGTTGGTTTGATTCATTAAAAACACCAATTGATAAGGCCACACAAAACAATCATAAACTAACAATGGGGCCTGACACATGAAAACTTCGTGTTAAAATTAAAATACTCTTTTTAATTCTTAAACAGATGTAAGATCTGACAAATTTATAGCGAGTGAAATTTACTATATGTAGCTACATGTAGCTAGCTGGATAGCTAGATATGAGATACCATGAAATTTAAAAATTATGTTAAACATATTAAAGAATTAAAACAAATCTTTTAACACAATTTAGTCCTTGTACCTCAGCTTGTTTACAGACACTCCGACAGACACACTCTAACACAATAACAGTAACAAACGACAATCGTTTCAAAAATATACATGTCCATTTTGTCTGCACCGAGAAGTCAAAGCACTTTATCAAAATTCAAGGCAAGATTGGCTTGAAGGTTTCTTAAATACCCTTATAAAAATAATGTTCAACGTGAGATTTGACAAGCTTGTATGAAACATAAAACTAAAGACAGTACTTCATCTAAACGCAAACGGTTTATTCCAATAAGTTTTGTCACATTCAAATTTATTCTTTGCAGCTGAACCATAAACGACGCAAAGATACCAATAACATTTTAATAACGACAAACATTCGTATTCAAGTGCTTCCTTGTGATAATTCAGATGTATAATAATATCCATACTACTTACCAAGCCGAAACTGAATGTGCTTCGTCCACAACAACAGCTACGACTTGCTTCCCCAGCTTGCCATCTCTCAACTCTTTTGACCAAGAGTCCGACAACCAGCTCTCTGGACTGCCATAAACTAGATCGACTGCAAAGCTACCCATGCGCAGTTCTCTCTCCTTTTCTTGGTCTCCAGTGCCAATGGAGAACGCTTTCATTCCAGCTTTGTTCAGCTGCTCTACCTGGTCTTTCATTATTTATATCAACGGAGATACAACGAAAACTGTTGCCTGTTCTTTTTCTCCCTTTAACAATTGTGGTAGGAGCTGGTACACCAAATTCTTACCAAACCCTGTCGGTAAAATGTTGAACACATCTTTCTTTTGCATAAGAGCTTTTAAGCAAAGTTTCTGTTCTAATTTAAGAGCAGAAGCATGGGGAAAAAACTTTAAACACGAAGCCAAAGCCTCCTCAAACGCATCTTCCGAAAATCCGCCAATTTATGCACGAAAAGCGTCACTGAGCAGCAGCAGGTCTGACCAATCAGAGGTGATACCAGCTCCTGGTATCGGCGGAATATTGTTTTGAATAGACTGTGGACAGGCTCTCCCCTTTCCCTCTCCCCCATTCCCCTCGCGCCTCGCTTCGCCCCGCTCGAACAGAGAGCCTGTTCACAGGCTACACTAAACTGATGAATCCAACTGTTGCATATAAAAGGTATTTTGGCGTGTCGCAGCATCCACCAAGAAGCGGTGGAAACTTCTGTTTCTTCAACTTTTCATCTGCAATGTTTAGAAATATAATTATCTTTGTAAGTTATATACAGTAGCTTGAAAACATATCTACCCATCGTTTTAGGTTTCATATCATGAATCATAAGTTTGTACTTTATGCACAGTCATTTAAGCAGCCCCCTATATTAAGCAATCAACCTCTGGTGCTGATTTTCAAGTAAGTGCACAGGCACTTAGTTTATGTGGATTCACACAATTTGCCATGCACCCAGACTCGGGCCAGATTTCAACCCCCCCCCCCCCCCAACCCGAACTTTCGGCAAAACCACCTGTCCTGCAGGTTATTTCAGAAATTACACATTGCTGCCAAAAGCTTGTTTAATCATATAATTAAGGCAACAAATGTCTTACTGCTATACCTACTCAGTATCCATTGTTAGATTTCAGATGCCCTGTTGAAAAGCTTTCAAGTAAAACAACGCATTACATCACCATATCACCCTCAGACTAATGGTCTGGATAAAAGGACCAATCAAACTCTTAAAAGGTAAATGAAGATTTTTTTTAACGAAAAATTGACTCTTGGCTTTATAGTACACAAAAGTTATGAGTAAGTCAGTCAACTTTTACAGCCAAATTGGCTTTTTCAGACCTCAAGCTTGTTGGAAACTTTTTGTCAAAAGGTTTGAAAAACATTGTAAATGAAATAAAAATGACAAAAAAATGATTACAAGTTGAAAGTGTTGTAAAAACGAGATTTTTGTTGAAAATAGCAAAATTTTGCTTATTTATTACGCATAAATTACGTTGTGATGTCACATAATTAGTGTCAAAAGATTTGTTGTTAATTGGCCTACAGCTAACGAAAATATGGTGGCAATTGGTGTAAAATTGTGTGATTTATGTCCAAACCCCCCTCCCCTCCTCTCCTCTTACCTGTTTAAGGGTTAATGTACGTGAATAAAAGCATAAGTATAATCTGGTAATGCATTAATCTGAAAGAATACTTGGCCAACCATTGCCCGGATATAAAACTGTGCCATGAAACCAACACTAAAATTCTAAATATTTTTGCAGGACTTTGAACAAGCTGATGGCGAATAAAGAAGAGGACTGGGATGAGCACCTGCACAGTGCAGTGTACTCAATAAACAATGTGAACAGCACAACAACAGGCTACAGTCCCTTCTTCATGATGCATGGTCGCCATCTCCCCCTTCCTATGCAAGCTGAGCTTGAGAGTCAGAGTGATGACGCAGAACTAGGGCAGCTTGTAAAATCACTCAGCACACCAGAAGAGGTACAAAGGTGCACTGATAACCGGAATACACTGCAGGCAGACATTTACAAGCATGCATTAGAAAACATGGAAAAGGCCCAAGAGAAGCAAAACAAATGCTACAATAGAAAGGGCACTCATGATTGTTCGTTGCAGAATGGTGACTTAGTTTAAGAAGAAACATGTTACAGAGGACGAAACAAGGTCAGAAACGAGAAGACAGATGGCTAGGGCCATACACAATATTAAATCTAGATGCAACAAAAGGCGTATGCAACTTACAGAACAGTCAAGGACAAACCCTCAGGACTAAGATAAACATCAAGCAGCTCAAGAAGTATATACCCTCTGAAGGGCCTGTAACTGACCCTAAAGTAGTTCAAGCCCCTTCCACCAAATCTCAGACAGTTAAACAACAGCAACCTCCTTCCACCATGTAGGCAATTAATCCTCAAATGACCCAACTACCAAGTCCCACCTCTGTGAGCAGTGCACCATCAAGTCTGACATGTGAAAAACAACCACAACCAAAAACACATAGCATCAGCTCTGACAGTGAGAGTGATGGTGACAGCACCTGTGAAGACGAACTCTTAAAAATCCAAGCATTCAACACAGAAATACGACAACTACCTCGAAAATCTTTACTGGAGAAACTCCAACAAATCATGGCTGAGTTACATGCCATTGCTAATTCCAAAGATGGAAGAAAAAGTGGGAAGTGCCAACAACATCCCAAACTACTGGGATGCCACTTAAAGTATGTTAATCAATTTGGTGGTTTCTGTGATGACCAGATTGAATCGGTGCTTGAGGAACTGAACAACGAGTTTAGCAGTGTTACAGACTTGTAATTGTAGACTGCCTCCTCATCGAAGCTTTGATAAGAATTGCCCGTGACACTCTCAGCATCAGCATGGTTGAGGCAGAGTGGTATATGTCAGCAGCACAAAGGAAGGATGGGGCTCTTCAATATCAAAAGTGGTGCAAAAAAGCACAGGAAAAAATAAAGCAGAAAACACCAGAGACAGGAAAACGCAAGCGGCAGTCCTGCACACAGGGATTGAATAAAAGCATCATCTTTATCAAGAAAAAAAGATAACAGATTCACAAACTGTCACAGGCTGTCCCGTCCTGACTACCGCAAAGACCTGGAACAAAAAGATTACGATATCATTACAGGTAATTGTGTCCTTGATGACCACCATATAATGCTCTTTCAGAATCTGCTTCATGAACGGTTCCCTTTAGTTGATGGCTTACTTGCCACAAGCGTCGAGGCAACTGAGATTGGCTTCACACCAATGCAGTCAGATTTCATTCAGATTCTCCACACAGGTGGCTTCCATTGGGTATGTGTTTCCAATATAGGCTGTCGGAATAGTGCCACAGTAAAACTATATGACAGTCTCTACGGTGGGGTTAGTCCACACACAAGGGCGTAGATTGCTAGTCTGTTGCACTTCACTGGGAGCGATGTACTGCTGTATTTCGAGCTATTCCCATGACATCCAAAAGGAGGTCTGATGAAGTTGTTCCTGACTTTGAAATTGGGATTGTTCTCAAATTTCACATAAAATTTTTTGGCATTGGAGCTACAGAAAAAATAAATTCTGTAAATGACCTTATTGAAAGCTTTAAATGCACCACATTTAATAAATCCTCCCTCCTGTACGATGCTATATAGACAACACATGCCTTTTAATCACTAGATACGGTGATATCTAAAGATCTCTCTCTCTATATATATATAGTGTTCATTTCCCAATGTTTTGATAAAGATGAACTACAATGATTACAGGTTTTTATATGAATAATCGAGGAGACAGGACCAGAATAACTTCTTTTGAAAAGGCATAATGTGTTTCTGAAAAATAAACCATAAATGCCACTCAATAAACGACCCGTCAAAAGTAAGTTCACCACATCACTTCACAAGCCAAAGTGACACTGCTATATCTTGCAGCATTTTCCCACTGCAAAATTAATATTACCTTTCAGCTAACTACCAGCATCTTTTTCGGGAGGCAAACTTTTGTCTGTCTTATCAGCCGTAATTTTTTTTCACACCTCTCGCAATTTTTAGTGGTTCAATGAAAACAGATTGCAAGAAAGTAGTAGTTCAATACATTTTTTTTGTTTTGAACTGCTGCATATTTAAACTAAACCAGGGATCAAGCGAGACGTGATTTAACGTTATCGAACAGATAAGTCACTATGCAAACGAACAGACTCAACTATAAGTCTGCCTTCAATTTTCGAGCAGTTGAACTGTTTGGCTAGATTTATATACTATCAGTCAAATTTTCAGGATTGAGAGTCTTAAATTTAAACGACTTTTGCTCAGCATAGCCACAAGTAATAACTTAATTGGTCACGAACACGTGCACATGCAAATTTTGCTGTGCAAGCGAGGTAAATCTGAATTAAGGAATTCAAAACGATTAAAACTCGGAGAACGGAATGAAGTATTTACTACACACCTGGTAGTCTTCAAAATTATGGATGCTCTTGCAGTTGCTGCATGCGCAATCATGTGTTTCCTGTGTCAGTTTCCACATAATATCATCTGAGCCACGCAGCGTCCAAGCCAGTCAGAGGTCGGATGAAGCTTGAATGATCTTCACGTGTTGGGCAAAGTCCACGGGCCAAAGCCTTGGCAAAGCCAAAAAAAGGCAATGAAAAGCATCAAATTACGCATTCCAACAACGCGCAGCTCTGATTACTGCAAACTTTGATCCAGATCTGGCGCCTTTTATGAATTTAAAAGTTTGGCGAGGAAACGTTCTGTAGTTTTTGACTACCTAACTGTAGTTCAGTATGGTTTGGTGTGTCAGTGGAAAGATGAGAACTTTGTGAGCTCAGTTTCAGAAAAGGAGATATTTGGAGAAAAAGAGCTCAAGGAAGGTGAAGAAGTAATGGTAATCACAAAGGCGAAAGGACAGGGCAGACCGCAGATTTATCATGCTGTCATACTGAAAATATTCAGTAAGTACAACGATTTTCACCTAGATTTTCTGAAAAATATCATTCATTTTGAATAATTTCTTTCCACTGATAATCCATTGGAATCATTCGTTTTCAGTTAATACAACAGCTCGTAATAAAATGGCGGCCTTAAATTGAGTGAGCCATCTCAAAATACCATGAAACCAACTCGAGCTCGTTTTTACTTCACAGAATGATTCTTTGAGACTGAACTTCCTTCGTGTTTTTCAAGGTAGATTTTTGCTCAGCAAAGAATCGATGTTGGTAACTCGTGACCACTGAGCCCGAGTTTTACTCTTACTAAATTAATATTTTTGAATTTTTAATCAACTAGTTGCAAGTGTAATGAATCAAATTACAAATAATAATGACAGACCTCAACACTGTGTGAATTTTATAACAGAAGCCCGAGCGAAGGCATTGCAGTATGAAAAGGAACTAACAAAAGGTGTACCGCCGCCTGCTGATTCCCAAGCTGGTAAGTTTATCATTTTCGAACGTGATGTATATTTTTAATATAAATAGATCTTGTCTTTTTAGCTTATCTTGTTTATGCTGCTTTTAAAACACTGCGTGTCTGATTTAATGCAGCACAACCTTTTGACTACCACTTATCTGGTTCTTATAATTGTAAGACAACACAGTATTGCAAAGCACTTCTGTGCATTTCTTATATTATATTTTAATAGCAGACAATTCCCTTTAGGCATTTCCGGTACAAAAATCGTGGTTGTCGAAGTATAGGTAATTATTATCATTCTTTAGGTTAGGGGAGGAGGAGGGTAAAGAGACGCCCTTCTCCTGCTCTGCTGATCTTTTCTTTCTGTCTTATCCGCTTTCATTTATACAGACTAATCAAAATCTTCTGTTTATTTTTACGATTTTGCTCACACATTCAGATAACAACACGAAACGAACAAGAAAGCCATCTCAAAAGAAACGAGAAGCAGAAGCAGAAGGAGATGAAGAAGGTAACTTATTGCAGTTTGAAGGTGATTTTTACATCAAATTACAGTATATGTACCTTGTTTTGATCAATTTTATGTATATGAATTTATGAAATTGCATTGTTAAATTACCAATGCTTATTTAAATATTGTTTGCAGACAATGCAAAAACCAAAGGGACAAAGAATGAGAAAAAAGTGCAGAAACTAGATGAACAAACTACGGTAATTAATTATTAACAATGCAAAATTTTTGTTCTGGTTCTTTTAATTTTCAGTTTAAGATTGCTACCCTTTCCATGCAGGTACTTCTGTACATATTGTAACCATCATCATCATAATATCAATTATAAAATTTAATAATAATAATAATTTAATAATAACAGAAACAGTAAAAATGATAATGTATTGATAATATTGAAACTATAATAACTCTATTTTTGCATGATTTTGACCTTGGTGGTTGCATATACATATTTGTAAGTTAAGGTCACTGAATTTGAAATTGTACATTTTAAAGCTTTCCTATAATGATTGTTGCCTTTCCATTAGGTCCAGCTTACAGTACCAAATAAGAGGGTAATATCATAACAAAATGCAGACAAAATGCAGATGGAAAGCCAGCAGCAACATCAACTATACCTTCTGCAACTAACTCTGTAACCAGCACGACACGAGTTCTTTCATCATCCTTCACATCAACACAGACAGTTTCATCATCCGTCACATCACAGTTGGTCCCACATGTGTCTTCATCCACTGTAGTGTTGCCATCATACACCACAACACAGATTGCTCCAACTGTGTCTGTACCCATAACAACACAATCCGTAGCAGCATCAACAGCAGTAACATCAACACCAATATCTTCCCAATCCCTGTCACCAGATAATTCCCAGCTCGATTCAACCCCACTTTCTGGAGGGAGTCCTTTTCTTGACATCCATGCATCACCAACACAACCTCAATGATATTCGTATTCACACGCATTGAGCCATTCCACATCATTTAGTGACCTTCTGAACAGTGATGAGCTGGATTTTGATATAAAAGAAGTATCGCCACCTCCAAGCAAAACGTGCGAAAACAGTCAATCAGTGAATGGCATAATTTTGCCAAACACTTCACTGAAGAGTTTGAAGCCCTTAGGGCAGAAGTTAATGAGTTAAAGGCAAAAACAAAGACGCTGCGAAGAGCACTAAAGGAACATACCAGAGTAATTCTCTTTTTATGGAAAAATATTCATGTTATCTCAATTTAAGTTTTCAACTCATGACCATCCACTGTCCTATTTAAAGTTTACCATCCTCAGAGTTATGACATTATTTCACAATGCCCTATTTTTTATCTATGCATAATTAAAACTTCAATATTAGATGAAAAAGTTTGCCCTGTATTTGATAAAAGTTACATTTAAACTTCTGTACGACAGTGTTGCGTCAAGTATTGTTTTGAGTTGGAAAAGGCTCAATGCCTGGCTTTTAAGTGGCTATGGTTTTTATTCATGGGTTTGTTCAGCTTTTGGTAATGTCAAATGAAAAAGCATCACATCAATTACTGTAGCTCACTTGTTTACTAAGTATGTACGACTTTTTACAAAGAAGGCAATATCTTACATGTATAGAAATTTGGTTACCACAGGCCTCCAATAACATGTGCACTTTTACAAACACAAATGCACATAAAGCTGTGGATGAACCAAGTCAGTTGGTAAGTGACCTGACTTTCATATGTTAATGTTATACCAGAATACAATAAATTATTAAAAACATTTAGTCTTCAATTTATCTTTGGAATTTTAAAAAGGATATACCTCCAGTGCTTTTTTCAGATTGAGTCATTTCTTTTCAAAAGGTCAAAATTTAAACCTTGTATTTATGGTTGGTCAGCAAACTGGTCTAATACCATTGAAATCTTTTTACACACTAGTTAATTCTTTAAGCAGAGAAGAATCTCAGCAAAAAAATAAATACAACTCATTTACCTGTTACCTTAACCTCATTTGTGCCAAGAGACACATATAATGTAAGGCCTCATTTCGATAACAGAACATGAGATGAAGCTCATCCTAATATTACCAATTTAGTTTTTAAATAGGCTGCTTTCAATATATTAAAGTTCAGTTTCAAACAACAGACATCAACACGAGGCTCTGGGGAATAAAATATGGAGTTTATATGTTTTATTCCCCAAAGCCTCGTGTTGATGTTTATTGTTTGAGACTGGATTTTAATATATTGAAAGTGGCCTATTGATGACAAATTTTTGTGCATGAATGATTAAGGTGACTTAAACAATTTCTCAATTCTTTCAGTGCTCCCCATGTTCCTCTTTGGTAACAGATGGGAGAATTTAGGTTCAACCTAAAGTCATGCACTTAAAATGTTTTTAGGCTAGGGCTAACTTCAATTAAGAAAAAGCCATCTTGAAGAGATCTCCTGGCATCAAACTTCTCTGGGGAAGCATGTTCCCAGACTCTCTAAGGTTTTATTTTGATTAATGTTATTATGAATTAGTTACATATCAATATTAAGTCCATTTGGGTATTAATTAATTTTAGTAAACAAATTAAATATCATAATTACTTAGTGACTTTATAACCCTAATATAATATTGATTATGGTAAATTCTTACATCAGGATATCATGCTCAAGCTGGTGGCAACGACAATGAAGCCATTTGATGGGCTCAATAAATTGCTGTTTCACAAATTTAATGGTGAAGAACTGGCAGGAAAGACCTTAAAGGGCAATAAATCTGCAAAGGGTAAAAGCGTGGGCCTTGACAAAGGGAATGTTGATTTAATCTTTTGTAAGTATTTTTACTTATTTAGAAAAGTAATACATGTATAATAACTAAATTTGCTATGTTATCCACTGCATCTAGTAAATAAAATTCAAGTTTGTGTTCCTTAATTAGGGAGCTAAAAATAGAGTAATGTAAACCTCCAAACATATCCATGGGCTTCAGGGCTTGACATTATCGCTGCCCTGATGGTTGGAACTTGCCTTTTACCCCCTTTTGGCCAGTATCATTTGAAAAGTGATGGTCTGCTAGGGACAGCAATTTAGTGCACGTATTTCATGATGGGCTAGTAAGTTTAACTTGACTTTTCTAATGGGCCAGTCACAGAGACCTTAAGAATTATTAATGTAAAGCCTTGTGCGTATACCATATAAATATACATAAACAGTCAAGCGAGGTATTAATTTGGTATCCCATATATATTTTTTCTGGGTACTATGAAAAAAGCATATCCCCAAACCAAAGATGAGGACATCGACAAATGGATAAGGGGACAGCAAAAAAAAAAGTTAAACAAGACAGATGCCAAAAAGGATTACGCACAAAAGCCTTAGCATTAAATAAATTTCCATTATTAGTTTTTACTGAACTACTTTAGATCTACATACAGAGTTTTAAACTGAGTTCTAACACACACATAATTAATATTATATAATTCATTTAATCTATGTGATTTTAAAAACATTTTTAAAAAGAAATTATAATAATGGTCTGTAAAGTGTAGTTTAAGTTTCAAAATTTTAAACCTTTGAACTGGTTGAGTTTTACTTAAATTTCAAAACACTGAATTCTATTTCTATTCAATACTCCTCAATTTTTATTGAAATTTTAAAACTTTGAATTCTTCAATTACATGAATGTCACGCAATAAAAATTGAAATATGAATTCCATAACATTCGGTTGGTTATATTAAATAGTGATGATATCGATATGGAAATATTATTATTATTTTATATTATTACTAATATTGTGGTTATCCTTGAAATATTATTTTTTTGGCAGATTCCCAAGAATTCCTATGAATTTCTAAGAATTTTTTATTTCATTTTATTCAGGCCATGTTTTTGGATATTCTAGAAAGTCTCAAGAATTCCCAACATTCTTCGTTCCAATTACCGTGAAATTTCACACCTCTATTCCTAAGAATTCTTAAGAATAATTTCTTAGAAATTCTTAGAAATTCCTAAGAAATCTTAAGAATTTCAAAGATTTTTTCGCAAGGGTTGTAAACAAACTCATTTTGGTGGTTTCGAGGTCACTTGGCTTAATTGAATACATTTTTCACAGTTTTGAAACAAAAGAAATCGGTTTCAGCAATCCCCAATAGATATCTGACTTCCTGACAAAAATTCAGGAAATTTTTTTTCCGACGGGAAAAACCGTTGGTTCTTAGGCGGACTGCCTCTTAAAGTCCTTATGATCTTTACATTGTATTAGAAATGTCTTAGTGGTGCTGTACCATTTGAGAACAATCTTTGTGGCTTTATGGGATAACATGTTGTGGTAACGATCTTCTTCCCGTTTTCTGCCATGCCAGTCTTCTATAGCAAGTGAATTCGTAAAAACGTTTAATTCCTCTGTATTGCCTGTTCATCAAAGCTTGTTGTTTTCAGAATCAGGTATTGAGTTGGATCCATTGCATGTACGAGGTAAAAAGTTTTCTTGAATGAAAAACGGAATTATTCCATGTCTTTACATACTCTGTTATCATTGTATTTACATATATTGTAAGAGCAGGGTTCGAGATTTGAGTTACAAGCTTGTTTCCATCATTTATGTTATATGATTCTAAAATTCCATGTAGATTAGAATGATGACACTTCTTTCTTTGGTCATGTAAAGATTTCGAAGTTTCGCAAGCGTGTTATCAGGTAATTCCAACAAGTGCTTATAATATCGGAGGATTAGCTTATCGATAAATATTTTCAAAGGGAATCTCCCTAATTCAGCCCTGCAAGCAAAATTTGATACCTTACTATTCACACCAAGATAGTATTTACAAAATGTTAGATGTAGTTTTTCTGTCCGTTCTTTGTCACAGGAAGTGAAGTTTTGAATCAAGAAAGCCCCCCAAACTTCACAGCCATATGTTAGTATTGGAGAGATTATGGTGTCAAACAAATTGCTTGCTTGCTTTGGTTTAAATCTTTTAAAATCTATTGTCTTTGTAATTTTAAAGAATGCGTGGGGAGCTTTTTCTTTGCTCTGAATTTGATGAATTTTAAAGTTTCCTGTTGCTGAAATTTTAATTCTCAAGTATGTAAATTCTTGTACAATTTCAAGATTTTTATTGTTCAAAATACGTTTTTTTCTCACTTATTGTTTTAGACCTTTTCCTACTGAAAATTAGAACTTTTGATTTCTTGTGGTTTACAGTTAAGTGCCACGACTCGCAGAAAGAAGAAACAACATTAATACAATTTTGGAGACCTTCACTTGATTTCGAAAGTAAAACCAAGTCATTTGCATAAAGCACTGACGTAAGTTTTTCACCATTTGGTAAAATAAACGGGTTGGTGCGGTTGGTGTTGTCTAAAACTTTGGGTAAGTCATTCAAAAATAAATTTAAACGAGGGGCTCAGGATGCACCCTTGTCTGACTCCTTGTAAATATTGAAATGTTTTGGTTTTCTGTGTGCGCCAAGTTTAATGAAACAATTAGATTAGTAGTATATGTCTTTAATGAGGTCGTAAAAACGG